>JAXIVJ010006517.1:2500-66361 GCA_036785665.1 Chirona hameri
CTTTTTACTTCCCAGGGGCCCTCTAGTCTGTCCAGGAGCACTCCAACCTGCTCAGGGGCCCTTATGACCTGGCAATGGACTCGCTGGCTGCTTTATCGCCCTGCCGACATGCTCAGGGGCCTCTCGATCTGCCCAGGGGCCCCTCTGTGCTGTCTAGGGGGCCCATTTGACGTGTTCAGGGTGCCCTCTGACCGGCTCAGGGGCCCTTTCGGTCTGGACAGGGGCCCCTCTGACATGCACAGGGCTCTTTTGAACGTCCAAGGGGACCTCTGGTCTTTCAGAGATGGACCTGGTAGCCCCCTAAAGGGCCTCGGAAGTGCTCTAAACTCTCTAAAAGACCACGCTTCGCGTGGTGAAGGGCCCGTGAGGCATCCGAAGTCGATTATTTCCATGCAACGCCCATAGGCGTAATGTTAAAATCCAAAATGTTGGGGGTGGGCGGATGCCCCCCCCCACCCCCCCCCCCCGGCTGCCCTCCTCCCCCCGGCTCCTACGCCTATGCCCCCCCCCCCCTGTGGCATCAGCCCTGCTCTTTCGTTTCAAAAGGAGGTCTTTGGTTCAATGCCGACACATTTTGCATATGTTCACTCATCACTGTTCAGTGTTCCGGTAATCTTGAAATATGAGGATATTAGGCCAATTTGGTAGCGATTTTCTTCAATCTCAGCTGTCTCAGTGGTAACACCACAAATGTAACGGAAGTTGGCCCACATTCAGCCCAGATTCAGCCCGGCCCTAATTCGTGCTACCATATCTGAAGGAAAACTTACCAGCCAAAATTTATTAAATATCCATCACAAGCGTTAAAAAGGGATATCATTCGAAAGCTCTCATCGCAACGAACACAGCCATACCCTTGGACTTTCCCTATCTTTCCCACGAAAGGCCCGAGACCCGTCCGAAAATGCAGTCACTCAAACTCACTGAGTTAGCGGGACTCGGCGATTTCAACCAAACTCAGGGAAATAATAGAAGAGCACATGCCGGAACCGAAAATCATTGTCCCTATTCGTGACATTTTCAAATTTGACCTTCAGAGCCACCCAAGCTTGCAAAATTACCCCTTCTCCCATGTTAACACGCAGTCACTCAAACGATAATAAGTAACAGAAGGACGCACCAATTAGCTCAAGACTCCGCATACTCGTGTAGAAATGTCTTCCGCAAATTTCCAGAAAGTGGCAATGTGTGACACTCAAAGTTACAGCCTCCAGAGGCCGTCAAGCTTTCCAGTTCTTTTCATTATATATATTCGCTGAGTTGGCGGGACGCGGTGATTTCAACCAAACTCAAGGAAATAATAGAAGAGCACATGCCGGATCCGAAAATCATAGTCCCTATTCGTGACATTTTCAAATTTGACCTTCAGGGCCACTCAAGCTTGCAAAATTACCCCTTCTCCCATGTTAACACGCAGTCATTCAAACGATAATAAGTAACAGAAGGACGCACCAATTAGCTCAAAACTCCGCATACTCGTGAAGAAATGTCTTCCGCAAATTTCCAGAAAGTAGCAATGTGTGACACTCAAAGGTACAGCCTCCAGAGGCTGTCAAGCTTTCCAGTTCTTTTCAATATAAATATGAGTTAACCTATACTCGCTGAGGTGGTGGGACGCGGCGATTTCAACCAAACTCAGGGAAATAATAAAACAGCAAATGCCGGAACCGAAAATCATAGTCCCTCTTCGTGACATTTTCAAATTTGACCTGCAGGGCCACTCAAGCTTGCAAAATTACCCCTTCTCCCATGTCAACATGCAGTCACTCAAACAATAATAAGTAACAAAAGGACGCACCAATTAGCTCAAGACTCCGCTAACTGGTGTAGAAATGTCTTGCGCAAACTTACAGAAAGTGGCAACGTGTGACACTCAAGAAAACAGCACCCAATTGCCGTCAAACATTTTTGGTTGCTGCTTGCTTTTATAGTCCAGTGAAAAATAATTTAGTGTCGTCACTTCACCTCTGGAGGCTGCACCTTTGAGTGTCACACATTGCCACTTTCTGGAAATTTGGGGAAGACATTTCTACACGAGTATGCGGAGTCTTGAGCTAATTGGTGCGTCCTTCTGTTACTTATTATCGTTTGAGTGACTGCATGTTAACATGGGAGAAGGGGTAATTTTGCAAGCTTGAGTGGCCCTGAAGGTCAAATTTGAAAATATCACGAATAGGGACTATGATTTTCGGATCCGGCATGTGCTGTTCTACTATTTCCTTGAGTTTTGTTGAAATCACCGCGTCCCGCCAACTCAGCGAATATATATATTAAAAAGCACTGGAAAGCTTGACGGCCTCTGGAGGCTGTACCTTTAAGTGTCACACATTGCCACTTTCTGGAAATTTGCGGAAGACTATTCTACACGAGTATGCGGAGTCTTGAGCTAATTGGTGCGTTCTTCTGTTACTTATTATTGTTTGAGTGACTGCATGTTAACATGGGAGAAGGGGTAATTTTGAAAGCTTGAGTGGCCCTGAAGGTCAAATTTGAAAATGTCACGAATAGGGACTATGATTTTCGGATCCGGCATGTGCTGTTTTATTATTTCCTTGAGTTTGGTTGAAATCGCCGCGTCCCGCCAACTCAGCGAATATATATATTGAAAAGCACTGGAAAGCTTGACGGCCTCTGGAGGCTGTACCTTTGAGTGTCACACATTGCCACTTTCTGGAAATTTGCGGAAGACATTTCTACACGAGTATGCGGAGTCTTGAGCTAATTGGTGCGTCCTTCTGTTACTTATTATCGTTTGAGTGACTGCGTGTTAACATGGGAGAAGGGGTAATTTTGCAAGCTTGAGGGGCCCTGAAGGTCAAATTTGAAAATGTCACGAATAGGAACTATGATTTTCGGTTCCGGCATGTGCTCTTCTATTATTTCCCTGAGTTTGGTTGAAATCGCCGCGTCCCGCTATCTCAGTGAGTTTGAGTGACTGCATTTTCGGACGGGTCTGGGGCCTTTCGTGGATAAGATAGGGAAAGTCCAAGGGTATGGCTGTGTTCGTTGCGATGAGGGCTTTCGAATGATACCTCCTTTTAACGTTTTTGATGGATATTTAATAAATTTTGGCTGGTAAAGTTTTCCTTCAGATATGGTAGCATGAATCTGGGCCGGGCTGAATCTCGGCTGAATGTGGGTCAACTTCCGTTACATACACCACAAGGTCGTCCTCCCATTCTTGGGCAGGGAATCAGTAATAGTTAAATACAACAAAATGGTCTGAACTAGCAAATGCTCAGTATGACGTCACTGGCACGAAGCTTCATATTGAAGTGAGCTTTGCAGTTATAAATCGAGCTTCTCATAAGCAGATTAATGAATGCTGCCATGATGCTTATGTTTACGGGAAGATGAGTAATCAATAATATAACGGATGTGTTTATGTTTATTAAAAAGAACCTTAATATGAAATTCGAGCTTTCATCAATATCGACAACGCCCGGTGATGCTGATAAAGCTAGAGTCGCTTATTTCGCCTTTGTATCCTACAAGTTGCATACCTGCCATCTTAAAAAAAACTAACCACATGTTAAAACATTCTAGCTCAGCCAATTCCTTTCGAATGTATACCAAAGACACTGACATCAATATAATACATGGATGTCAGTGACCAAAGATAAAGGGGGCACACGGACTTCCAACCGCCTTTCTATTGGTTTAGAGCCTGGTAGGTTGTATGACGTCATTTGATTGAGTGATCATTTTACAGTTACACCCCCTGATTATTGCGGTCTTGACTCTTGACTCTTGCATTCGTTCTGTATGTCGTTTATTGGTTTGTTGTTATGGTGTTAGGCGTGTTTTTTTGTTGTTGACTAAATTTGCTTTATTTTTGGGTAGGATGTGGAATCACCGTGTCATTCGAAACACGCTACAAGTTTCAAATTATAGGTTGAAACTTTTCGTTGATGTTTCGTCATGGTTTTCCGTACCTAACTCAAACTGACTAAAACGATCGCTCGTCGTCCCACACTGACACTGACAACTTGAGCTTGCTTGCAGCTTGAATTTGAACTTGCCATTGCCGATTTTTTTTCTCGAGAACAATGAGTTTGCTCATAAGACTTTAAAAGAAAATGTTTCAAGCAATAGGCAAATTCAATATATTGTCAATGTACATGTTGTGAATCAATCATTTAATACTGTTACTTTACCACAGTTTATTTGAATTAAATTTACCCAAATTATAAAAAAATGGCCTGTGAATTTCTTCTGATTTCTTTGGTGGTGGTGGCCATTTCTGCTTTGTAACAAACATATTTTAAAGTCAATCAATAAGTATAAATTAATCTCAATCTAGATCTGTAGCAGCACTTGAATTTGTGTACCGTTAAACTTTAAAATGTCAACCTAACCCTAGCCTGTCTAATCTATCAGTAAATACGCCTCAGGAATTGAACACCATATTCACTGTACTTGTCTAAATTATAAAAAAACTTTATTACCATCATGTCATGTTTGCTGTTGCTCTATCTGACTGAGCAGCACAGTCAGTCCAAGTCAGCTGCACAACATCCAATAAACAATGGTGTGGTGGTGACATAGCTGTGGTTAGGCATCTTAATTGTTTTAACCCAGATAAACTGTATTATTTAGATACAGTTGGCCCCACATAGCCTGAGTAGCTGAGGTGCCCTTGAGCCCAAATCATCATAATCATTATTTAGATATAGTGTGTAGTGTGATATACTGTGTTGCTCCCCTCTATGCCAGTTTGATAATATTTTGGTCATGTTAGCTAAAGTGATCTTGGTTATACTGTCACCACACATAATTGAAGTGTTAGATCAGATAGATCCTTCTGTTACTCCATGCACATTGTCCAATTATTGAACATTCTATCATGTGATGTTTGAGCCCAGAATAGCCACCCATTGATGGGCTTTAGCAAAATGCATACATACAAATATTCTCACTTTCAACATGGTAAATACATTCACTTGCATGAGGGTTAAGAAAATTGTGCAAAAGTTCAGATCTGGTGAAATTTTCTATAATATAGACATCAACAAAATTTGTGAATATTTTTGGAGAAAAACCTTTGCATCATGGGTTGAGTCGCCTTTTCATTGACATTGCCTACCAACTATGTATTTACCCCACCCCCACCAACTTTGTGTACAGCCCATGAATTTTGGTTTGATTTGAATGTATTAGTATGTTAAAGGTGATTTTTCAGCTATAAATCTACTAAGTATGGAAACCAAACTATGAAACTACCACTGTGACACTACTTGTTACTTGTACTTGTACTTATAGTACGGGACTATAAGGAGGACTAGATGCCTGTCTTGCCCGCTCTTTACATCTCTTGATTGTTTTTATGCCTCAGTGGATAATTCAAAAGGGTATGCTTTCCTTGACCATATTTGGCTTCAGTGTTTTGTCGTTTATCCTGGCGCATCGTACATGATGTCCGCCCAGTAGTGGTCCAGGCGGTTCTTGAAGAGGTTCGTCGTGGCTGATGAAACAACGTGTTCCGGAAGTGCGTTCCAGTCGCTCACTGCTCTGATAGACCAGAAGTTCCGTCTCACTCTGGTCTGCGCTTGCGGTTTGGCAACCTTCAGGGAGTGTCCTCGTGTGATTGCCGACGGCGGGTCCTGGAAGAACTTCTGCTTATCGAGTTCGATGCGGCCGTTCATCAGCTGGTGGATCAGAATGAGGTCGCCGCACCATCTTCTGTACTGCAGAGACGGCAGGTGCAGGGCTCTCAGCCGGTCCTCACAAGATTCTTGGAAAAAGCTTCACTCATGCTGTCCACTGATCCACTGACCCTAACATTACTGTTCCCTTTTGGAAATCTGAAGGTCACCATCTGGGTATCTTTTCAAACTTAGGAGTGGCATTGGACTTGCTCCATTTCTGCTTATGTCCTCTCATGGTATCTGACACTAAAGGTGTGAAGAACGGGTTTGCTAGCATACTAAACCTGCTCTCTGCGTATCAGAACCACAGTCTGGTATCTGTCTGGTAGATCTGGTATATATGGCAATCATGTTCTCTCAGTCTTAGGTAGTAGAGAAATTACAGATTCAGGTGATCAAACGTGTCTTGTTATGACAGGTGGTTGGTGCCTGGACACACTGTGTTGCTCCCCTCTATGCCAGTTTGATAATATTTTGGTCATGTTAGCTAAAGTGATCTTGGTTAAACTGTCTCCACACATAATTGAAGTGTTAGATCAGATAGATCCTTCTGTTATTTTTTGTTAAAGTCTTATGCCTCAAATTTTCAAGCATATGGATGAAATGGACATGTGTACAGACATGTCTTTGGTAAGATATTTCCATTTCACCTGCTTAAATGGAAGTCATTGCATGCCCAAACCACACTATGCAATACATGATTAAATACACATATTTCTATGGAATTGCTCTGATTTTTTGCCTTTTTTGGGTGACCGACCGGCGACCTGGGCTTTTGTTGTTGGATGCACCCACTCATGGGATAAGTACACACACATACATGCAGGGGTGTAGTTTCCTATTCAGTTGAGGGGCTTTTGCCCCCCCCCCCCCACACTTGGCTTCAGCCCCCCCCCCCCACTTGGATGGGAAATCCAGGCCAAATCTGGGGAGAAATCTGTATTTTTGTGGATTTTGATGGTACTTTAAGCGATTTTTCCCAGCTCAGCCCCCCCCCCCCCAACTTGTCTGGAGAAGCTACGACCCTGCATACACGGCAGAGGTGCAATGTTTTCGGCACCCGCCTAGTGGGACAGTAGTGACCGCCCGCTTTCTGTCAGTGACCCCAGGTGGCACTCGTGCTCACACTGAGGCTATCCCGACTTCTTTGGCCCGACGAATCAGAGGACTGCTCCGGGACATGAAGCGAGACCGTGCCCTCGGGACAGGCCACCGGACCGAAGGATCTGTCTAAAGGCGTGTCCCAACAGCCGCGGGCGCAGGCTGGCACAGCGTTAACCCCGCGACTGAGCGAACTCTCTCCAGTTACTGCCGTCTCCTGGGTAGGAGCCGGTCGAGGAAAAGACTGCCATCGGTTGGTCTTGATCCAAGGACCTCCCACACCCAATGCGGAAGCTTTTGCCAACTGCGCCCCGGTGGCAATAATAACAAGGCAGCTAGTTGTTCTGCTGGCATGCCTGGTGCAGCGAGACGATCTCTCCACAGTCCACTTCACACACTCTGCATATGCAGAGCAGCATATGACAGACATATCACTGGCTATGTCTGCCAGTGATGCAGCTCACTTCACCCCCCGCCCCATGTGTGCTCGGCAGTGATATTTGTTGTTCGTGCCCCCCCCCCCCCATGTGTGCTCGGCAGTGATATTTGTTGTTCGTGCCCCCCCCCCCCCATGTGTGCTCGGCAGTGATATTTGTTGTTCGTGCCCCCCCCCCATGTGTGCTCGGCAGTGATATTGGTTGTTCGTGCCCCCCCCCCCCCCATGTGTGCTCGGCAGTGATATTTGTTGTTCGTGCCCCCCCCCCCCCATGTGTGCTCGGCAGTGATATTTGTTGTTCGTGCCCCCGCCCCCCCCCCATGTGTGCTCGGCAGTGATATTTGTTGTTCGTGCCCCCCCCCATGTGTGCTCGGCAGTGATATTGGTTGTTCGTGCCCCCCCCCCCATGTGTGCTCGGCAGTGATATTTGTTGTTCGTGCCCCCCCCCCCCCATGTGTGCTCGGCAGTGATATTTGTTGTTCGTGCCCCCCCCCCCATGTGTGCTCGGCAGTGATATTTGTTGTTCGTGCCCCCCCCCCCCCCCATGTGTGCTCGGCAGTGATATTGGTTGTTCGTGCCCCCCCCCCCATGTGTGCTCGGCAGTGATATTTGTTGTTCGTGCCCCCCCCCCATGTGTGCTCGGCAGTGATATTTGTTGTTCGTGCCCCCCCCCCCCATGTGTGCTCGGCAGTGATATTTGTTGTTCGTGCCCCCCCCCCCCCCCATGTGTGCTCGGCAGTGATATTTGTTGTTCGTGCCCCCCCCCCCCCCATGTGTGCTCGGCAGTGATATTTGTTGTTCGTGCCCCCCCCCCCCCGCCCCATGTGTGCTCGGCAGTGATATTTGTTGTTCGTGCCCCCCCCCCATGTGTGCTCGGCAGTGATATTTGTTGTTCGTGCCCCCCCCCCCCCATGTGTGCTCGGCAGTGATATTTGTTGTTCGTGCCCCCCCCCCCCCATGTGTGCTCGGCAGTGATATTTGTTGTTCGTGCCCCCCCCCCATGTGTGCTCGGCAGTGATATTGGTTGTTCGTGCCCCCCCCCCCCCCATGTGTGCTCGGCAGTGATATTTGTTGTTCGTGCCCCCCCCCCCCCCATGTGTGCTCGGCAGTGATATTTGTTGTTCGTGCCCCCGCCCCCCCCCCCCCATGTGTGCTCGGCAGTGATATTTGTTGTTCGTGCCCCCCCCCCCCCCATGTGTGCTCGGCAGTGATATTGGTTGTTCGTGCCCCCCCCCCCCCATGTGTGCTCGGCAGTGATATTTGTTGTTCGTGCCCCCCCCCCCCCCATGTGTGCTCGGCAGTGATATTTGTTGTTCGTGCCCCCCCCCCCCATGTGTGCTCGGCAGTGATATTTGTTGTTCGTGCCCCCCCCCCCATGTGTGCTCGGCAGTGATATTGGTTGTTCGTGCCCCCCCCCCCCCCATGTGTGCTCGGCAGTGATATTTGTTGTTCGTGCCCCCCCCCCCATGTGTGCTCGGCAGTGATATTTGTTGTTCGTGCCCCCCCCCCCATGTGTGCTCGGCAGTGATATTTGTTGTTCGTGCCCCCCCCCCCCCATGTGTGCTCGGCAGTGATATTTGTTGTTCGTGCCCCCCCCCCATGTGTGCTCGGCAGTGATATTTGTTGTTCGTGCCCCCCCCCCCGCCCCATGTGTGCTCGGCAGTGATATTTGTTGTTCGTGCCCCCCCCCCCCCATGTGTGCTCGGCAGTGATATTTGTTGTTCGTGCCCCCCCCCCCCGCCCCATGTGTGCTCGGCAGTGATATTGGTTGTTCGTGCCCCCCCCCCCCCATGTGTGCTCGGCAGTGATATTTGTTGTTCGTGCCCCCCCCCCCCATGTGTGCTCGGCAGTGATATTTGTTGTTCGTGCCCCCCCCCCATGTGTGCTCGGCAGTGATATTTGTTGTTCGTGCCCCCCCCCCCGCCCCATGTGTGCTCGGCAGTGATATTTGTTGTTCGTGCCCCCCCCCATGTGTGCTCGGCAGTGATATTTGTTGTTCGTGCCCCCCCCCCCATGTGTGCTCGGCAGTGATATTTGTTGTTCGTGCCCCCCCCCCATGTGTGCTCGGCAGTGATATTTGTTGTTCGTGCCCCCCCCCCCCATGTGTGCTCGGCAGTGATATTTGTTGTTCGTGCCCCCCCCCCCCATGTGTGCTCGGCAGTGATATTTGTTGTTCGTGCCCCCCCCCCCCATGTGTGCTCGGCAGTGATATTTGTTGTTCGTGCCCCCCCCCCATGTGTGCTCGGCAGTGATATTTGTTGTTCGTGCCCCCCCCCCGCCCCATGTGTGCTCGGCAGTGATATTTGTTGTTCGTGCCCCCCCCCCATGTGTGCTCGGCAGTGATATTTGTTGTTCGTGCCCCCCCCCCATGTGTGCTCGGCAGTGATATTTGTTGTTCGTGCCCCCCCCCCCCCCCATGTGTGCTCGGCAGTGATATTTGTTGTTCGTGCCCCCCCCCCCGCCCCATGTGTGCTCGGCAGTGATATTTGTTGTTCGTGCCCCCCCCCCCCGCCCCATGTGTGCTCGGCAGTGATATTTGTTGTTCGTGCCCCCCCCCCCGCCCCATGTGTGCTCGGCAGTGATATTTGTTGTTCGTGCCCCCCCCCCGCCCCATGTGTGCTCGGCAGTGATATTTGTTGTTCGTGCCCCCCCCCCCCCCGCCCCATGTGTGCGCGGCAGTGATATTTGTTGGTTGTTCGTGCCCGCCCCCCCCCCCGCCCCATGTGTGCTCGGCAGTGATATTTGTTGTTCGTGCCCCCCCCCCCCGCCCCATGTGTGCTCGGCAGTGATATTTGTTGTTCGTGCCCCCCCCCCCGGCCCATGTGTGCTTGGCAGTGATATTTGTTGTTCGTGCCCCCCCCCCCATGTGTGCTCGGCAGTGATATTTGTTGTTCGTGCCCCCCGCCCCATGTGTGCTCGGCAGTGATATTTGTTGTTCGTGCCCCCCCCCCCCGGCCCATGTGTGCTTGGCAGTGATATTTGTTGTTCGTGCCCCCCCCCCCCCCCCCATGTGTGCTCGGCAGTGATATTTGTTGTTCGTGCCCCCCCCCCCCCCCGCCCCCCCCACCCATGTGTGCTCGGCAGTGATATTTGTTGTTCGTGCCCCCCCCCCCCGCCCCCGCCATGTGTACTCGGCAGTGATATTTGTTGTTCGTGCCCCCCCCCCCGCCCAATGTGTGCTCGGCAGTGATATTTGTTGTTCGTGCCCCCCCCCCCCCATGTGTGCTCGGCAGTGATATTTGTTGTTCGTGCCCCCCCCCCCCCCCCCATGTGTGCTCGGCAGTGATATTTGTTGTTCGTGCCCCCCCCCCCGCCCCCCCCCCATGTGTGCTTGGCAGTGATATTTGTTGTTCGTGCCCCCCCCCCGCCCCATGTGTGCTCGGCAGTGATATTTGTTGTTCGTGCCCCCCCCCCCCCCGCCCCATGTGTGCTCGGCAGTGATATTTGTTGTTCGTGCCCCCCCCCCCCCGCCCCATGTGTGCGCGGCAGTGATATTTGTTGTTCGTGCCCCCCCCCCCGCCCCATGTGTGCTCGGTAGTGATATTTGCTGTTCGTGCCCCCCCCCCCCGCCCCATGTGTGCTTGGCAGTGATATTTGTTGTTCGTGCCCCCCCCCGCCCCATGTGTGCTCGGCAGTGATATTTGTTGTTCGTGCCCCCCCCCCCATGTGTGCTCGGCAGTGATATTTGTTGTTCGTGCCCCCCCCCCCCCGCCCCATGTGTGCTCGGCAGTGATATTTGTTGTTCGTGCCCCCCGCCCCATGTGTGCTCGGCAGTGATATTTGTTGTTCGTGCCCCCCCCCCCTCCCCCCGCCCCATGTGTGCTCGGCAGTGATATTGGTTGTTCGTGCCCCCCCCCCCCCGGCCCATGTGTGCTCGGCAGTGATATTTGTTGTTCGTGCCCCCCCCCCCCGGCCCATGTGTGCTCGGCAGTGATATTTGTTGTTCGTGCCCCCCCCCCCCCATGTGTGCTCGGCAGTGATATTTGTTGTTCGTGCCCCCCCCCCCCCGGCCCATGTGTGCTCGGCAGTGATATTTGTTGTTCGTGCCCCCCCCCCCCCCCCCATGTGTGCTCGGCAGTGAGGTGCTCTCTTTACTCCACCCAGTCACATTGTCAGTCACATTGTCAGTGACACGCCTTCCTTACGTTATCGCCAGCCGTGGTTTACCGACAGTGAGATGGCATGGACGGCGGCGGGATGAGGGGCAAGAAGGGCAGTGAGATGCCGCGCGGGCCGCGCACCGTCACCATCACCAAGACCGAGACTGGCTTCGGCTTCAACGTGCGCGGCCAGGTGTGCGAGGGCGGCCAGCTGCGCAGCATCAACGGCGAGCTCTATGGCCCGCTGCAGCACGTCTCGGCTGTACTCGAAGCCGGCGCCGCGCAGCAGGCCGGCGTGCTCAAGGGAGACCGCATACTGGAGGTGTAAGTTGAGCGATCAGGCGGGCTGGCAGGCTCGGGGAGATCGCATACTCGAGGTGTAAGTTGAGCGATCAGGCGGGCTGGCAGGCTCGGGGAGACCGCATACTCGAGGTGTAAGTTGAGCGATCAGGCGGGCTGGCACAGGCTCGGGGAGACCGCATACTCGAGGTGTAAGTTGAGCGATCAGGCGGGCTGGCAGGCTCGGGGAGATCGCATACTCGAGGTGTAAGTTGAGCGATCAGGCGGGCTGGCAGGCTCGGGGAGACCGCATACTCGAGGTGTAAGTTGAGCGATCAGGCGGGCTGGCAGGCTCGGGGAGATCGCATACTCGAGGTGTAAGTTGAGCGATCAGGCGGGCTGGCAGGCTCGGGGAGACCGCATACTCGAGGTGTAAGTTGAGCGATCAGGCGGGCTGGCAGGCTCGGGGAGACCTCATACTCGAGGTGTAAGTTGAGCGATCAGGCGGGCTGGCAGGCTCGGGGAGACCGCATACTCGAGGTGTAAGTTGAGCGATCAGGCGGGCTGGCACAGGCTCGGGGAGACCGCATACTCGAGGTGTAGGTAGGGTGGTAGGTAGGTAGGGCGCATACTCGAGGACGTCATGGCGCATACTCGAGGACGTCATGGCGCATACTCGAGGACGTCATGGCGCATACTCGAGGTGTAAGTTGAGCGATCAGGCGGGCTGGCAGGCTCGGGGAGACCGCATTCTCGAGGTGTAGGTAGGGTGGTCAGGGCGCATACTCGAGGACGTCAGGGCGTATACTCGTGGTGTACGTAGGTCGGGGTCAGGGGGTGGGGGTCTGACTGGTTGGGTTTGATATAGGTCGACGACTCGACATACTCGAGATAAAAGGTATAAGTTGACCGAGTGGGTAGGGAACCTGGGGAGTCTGACTGGTGTGATATGATGAAGTTGTGCTACAATTCACCAGTCCTAACGTCACCACAAGTGATAAATATCACACAAACAATCGACTAAATGAGCAATGATACTTCGGCGAGAGCCAATCGGCATTCCCTGATTTCCGACCTAAACGCGTCTTGGCCCAAGATGTGTAATTCAAGAATCAGCTTCAAGTACTTTTCCTCATTTTGAGATATATTTATGTTTAGTATTCATTGGTTGGTGTAGGTAGGTAATACAAATAACTCACAGCATACCAATAGTGTAAACGACCATGTAAAGTAATGTCTTGATTGTCTAGATATGCGAGTATGTGCACCTTCACACATGTGTGTTTATAATTGTTCTTCATCGTGTACCTATCTTCCCCTGGCAGAAATGGCATCAATGTGGAGGGCTCCACCCACAAGCAGGTGGTGGAGCACATCAAATCGGGCGGCGACAGTCTTACACTTACCGTCGTATCCGTCTCAGCTCAGGTACGTCTCCGTCTCAGCTCAGGTACGTCTCCGTCTCAGCTCAGGTACGTCTCCGTCTCAGCTCAGGTATGTCTCCGTCTCAGCTCAGGTATGTCTCCGTCTCAGCTCAGGTACGTATCCGTCTCAGCTCAGGTACGTCTCCGTCTCAGCTCAGGTATGTCTCCGTCTCAGCTCAGATACGTCTCCGTCTCAGCTCAGGTATGTCTCCGTCTCAGCTCAGGTATGTCTCCGTCTCAGCTCAGGTATGTCTCCGTCTCAGCTCAGATACGTCTCCGTCTCAGCTCAGGTACGTCTCCGTCTCAGCTCAGGTACGTCTCTGTTCAGCTGTCCCGCCTGTCCGTCTCCTCCGTCGTCTCCGTATCAGCTCAGGTACGCGTCTGTTCAGCTTTTCCGTCTGTCCGTCTCCTCCGTCGTCTCCGTCTCAGCTCAGGTACGTCTCTGTTCAGCTGTCCCGCCTGTCCGTCTCCTCCGTGGTCTCCGTCTCAGCTCAGGTACGCGTCTGTTCAGCTTTTCCGTCTGTCCGTCTCCTCCGTCGTCTCCGTCTCAGCTCAGGTACGTCTCTGTTCAGCTGTCCCGCCTGTTCGTCTCCTCCGTCGTCTCCGTCTCAGCTCAGGTATGCGTCTGTTCAGCTTTTCCGTCTGTCCGTCTCCTCCGTCGTCTCCGTCTCTGTTCAGCTGTCCCGCCTGTTCGTCTCCTCCGTCGTCTCCGTCTCAGCTCAGGTACGCGTCTGTTCAGCTTTTCCGTCTGTCCGTCTCCTCCGTCGTCTCCGTCTCTGTTCAGCTGTCCCGCCTGTTCGTCTCCTCCGTCGTCTCCGTCTCAGCTCAGGTATGCGTCTGTTCAGCTTTTCCGTCTGTCCGTCTCCTCCGTCGTCTCCGTCTCTGTTCAGCTGTCCCGCCTGTTCGTCTCCTCCGTCGTCTCCGTCTCAGCTCAGGTACGCGTCTGTTCAGCTTTTCCGTCTGTCCGTTTCCTGACCGTTTGCACTTCGCGTGATCGTTGACGAGTTCCTCCACTCATTCACCTATGACCTAACATGCGACCCCAGTCATTCGACCATTTGTTTCGCGTCCTTCACAACATTCGTTGTTAGCATTCAGCCTGCGTCTCTGCGACTAGATATGAAGCGACTAGATGTGAAGCGACTAGATAGGAAGCGACTAGATATGAAGCGACTAGATATGACCCAATACGGAAATTGTAGCGTCAGCCTGTCCAGGTCGCCCCTTTTTACTCCCCTGTTTATCAGCGAAGTTACACTCGATGACATATTAAAACGCTGGTTTGGGGACAATATGTCGGCTGAATGAATGTGACTGTGCTGAGTGTGGCCACTGCTAGAGAAACACCGGAAGCAGTGATCTCCTAATGGACGCTGGTTTGTCCTATTCCTTTCCTGCCGCTGTTCTGGGTCTGAGTGGTCTGCGGTTCGTACCTTCGTACTCGGTACTGACGTGGTCTGTGTGGGGGTGATCGTGTTGGTACTGTACTGACCAGTGGCGGATCCAGGGGGGGGGGGGGGCGTAGGGGCTGAAGCCCCCTGCCTTAGAAAACGGCGCCATTTTTGTATAGGATTTGCCGGCGCCGAAGGCGCCGTAGCGTTTTCGGGAGGCCGCCAGGGCGCCCTTGCGTCTACCAACAGCATCGTAGCACTCTTGGAAGGCACCCTGGCACCCTCAGAAGACATCTTGCCGCCCTCACAACGCATTATGCCGCTCTCGGAAGGTACATCGCCGCCCTCGGAAGACATTATGCCGCCCTCGGAAGGCACCATGCCGCCCCCGTCACCGAGGAAATATGCCGCCCTCAGGCCTGAAGCCCCCTGCCTTAGAAAATCCTGGATCCGCCCCTGGTACTGACGTGGTCTGTGTGGGGTGTGGTCGTGTTGGTACTGTACTGACGTGGTCTGTGTGGGGTGTGGTCGTGTTGGTACTGTACTGACGTGGTCTGTGTGGGGTGTGGTCGTGTTGGTACTGACGTGGTCTGTGTGGGGTGTGGTCGTGGTGGTACTGTACTGACGTGGTCTGTGTGGGGTGTGGTCGTGGTGGTACTGTACTGACGTGGTCTGTGTGGGGTGTGGTCGTGTTGGTACTGTACTGACGTGGTCTGTGTGAGGTGTGGTCGTGTTGGTACTGACGTGGTCTGTGTGGGGTGTGGTCGTGTTGGTACTGTACTGACGTGGTCTGTGTGGGGTGTGGTCGTGTTGGTACTGTACTGACGTTGTCTGTGTGGGGTGTGGTCGTGTTGGTACTGTACTGACGTAGTCTGTGTGGGGTGTGGTCGTGTTGGTACTGACGTGGTATGTGTGGGGTGTGGTCGTGTTGGTACTGACGTGGTCTGTGTGGGGTGTGGTTGTGTTGGTACTGACGTGGTCTGTGTGGGGTGTGGTCGTGTTGGTACTGACGTGGTCTGTGTGGGGTGTGGTTGTGTTGGTACTGACGTGGTCTGTGTGGGGTGTGGTCGTGTTGGTACTGACGTGGTCTGTGTGGGGTGTGGTCGTGTTGGTACTGACGTGGTCTGTGTGGGGTGTGGTTGTGTTGGTACTGACGTGGTCTGTGTGGGGTGTGGTCGTGTTGGTACTGTACTGACGTGGTCTGTGTGGGATGTGGTCGTGTTGGTACTGACGTGGTCTGTGTGGGGTGTGGTCGTGTTGGTACTGTACTGACGTGGTCTGTGTGGGGTGTGGTCGTGTTGGTACTGTACTGACGTGGTCTGTGTGGTGTGTGGTCGTGTTGGTACTGACGTGGTCTGTGGGGTGTGTGGTCGTGTTGGTACTGACGTGGTCTGTGTGGGGTGTGGTCGTGTTGGTACTGTACTGACGTGGTCTGTGTGGGATGTGGTCGTGTTGGTACTGACGTGGTCTGTGTGGGGTGTGGTCGTGTTGGTACTGACGTGGTCTGTGTGGGGTGTGGTTGTGTTGGTACTGACGTGGTCTGTGTGGGGTGTGGTCGTGTTGGTACTGTACTGACGTGGTCTGTGTGGGATGTGGTCGTGTTGGTACTGACGTGGTCTGTGTGGGGTGTGGTCGTGTTGGTACTGTGCTGACGTGGTCTGTGTGGGGTGTGGTCGTGTTAGTACTGTACTGACGTGGTCTGTGTGGTGTGTGGTCGTGTTGGTACTGACGTGGTATGTGTGGGGTGTGGTCGTGTTGGTACTGACGTGGTCTGTGTGGGGTGTGGTCGTGTTGGTACTGACGTCTGTGTGGGGTGGGGTCGTGTTGGTACTGTACTGACGTGGTCTGTGTGGGGTGTGGTCGTGTTGGTACTGACGTGGTCTGTGTGGGGTGTGGTCGTGTTGATACTGTACTGACGTGGTCTGTGTGGGGTGTGGTCGTGTTGGTACTGACGTGGTCTGTGTGGGGTGTGGTCGTGTTGGTACTGACGTGGTCTGTGTGGGGTGTGGTCGTGTTGGTACTGTACTGACGTGGTCTGTGTGGGGTGTGGTCGTGTTGGTACTGACGTGGTCTGTGTGGGGTGTGGTCGTGTTGGTACTGACGTGGTCTGTGTGGGGTGTGGTCGTGTTGGTACTGTACTGACGTGGTCTGTGTGGGATGTGGTCGTGTTGGTACTGACGTGGTCTGTGTGGGATGTGGTCGTGTTGGTACTGTACTGACGTGATCTGTGTGGGGTGTGGTCGTGTTGGTACTGACGTGGTCTGTGTGGGGTGTGGTCGTGTTGGTACTGTACTGACGTGGTCTGTGTGGGGTGTGGACGTGTTGGTACTGACGTGGTCTGTGTGGGGTGTGGTCGTGTTGGTACTGTACTGACGTGGTCTGTGTGGGGTGTGGACGTGTTGGTACTGACGTGGTCTGTGTGGGGTGTGGTCGTGTTGGTACTGTACTGACGTGGTCTGTGTGGGGTGTGGTCGTGGTGGTACTGTACTGACGTGGTCTGTGTGGGGTGTGGTCGTGTTGGTACTGTACTGACGTGGTCTGTGTGAGGTGTGGTCGTGTTGGTACTGACGTGGTCTGTGTGGGGTGTGGTCGTGTTGGTACTGTACTGACGTGGTCTGTGTGGGGTGTGGTCGTGTTGGTACTGTACTGACGTGGTCTGTGTGGGGTGTGGTCGTGTTGGTACTGTACTGACGTAGTCTGTGTGGGGTGTGGTCGTGTTGGTACTGACGTGGTATGTGTGGGGTGTGGTCGTGTTGGTACTGACGTGGTCTGTGTGGGGTGTGGTTGTGTTGGTACTGACGTGGTCTGTGTGGGGTGTGGTCGTGTTGGTACTGACGTGGTCTGTGTGGGGTGTGGTCGTGTTGGTACTGACGTGGTCTGTGTGGGGTGTGGTTGTGTTGGTACTGACGTGGTCTGTGTGGGGTGTGGTCGTGTTGGTACTGTACTGACGTGGTCTGTGTGGGATGTGGTCGTGTTGGTACTGACGTGGTCTGTGTGGGGTGTGGTCGTGTTGGTACTGTACTGACGTGGTCTGTGTGGGATGTGGTCGTGTTGGTACTGTACTGACGTGGTCTGTGTGGTGTGTGGTCGTGTTGGTACTGACGTGGTCTGTGGGGTGTGTGGTCGTGTTGGTACTGACGTGGTCTGTGTGGGGTGTGGTCGTGTTGGTACTGTACTGACGTGGTCTGTGTGGGGTGTGGTCGTGTTGGTACTGACGTGGTCTGTGTGGGGTGTGGTCGTGGTGGTACTGTACTGACGTGGTCTGTGTGGGGTGTGGTCGTGGTGGTACTGTACTGACGTGGTCTGTGTGGGGTGTGGTCGTGTTGGTACTGACGTGGTCTGTGTGGGGTGTGGTCGTGTTGGTACTGTACTGACGTGGTCTGTGTGGGGTGTGGTCGTGTTGGTACTGTACTGACGTGGTCTGTGTGGGGTGTGGTCGTGTTGGTACTGTACTGACGTAGTCTGTGTGGGGTGTGGTCGTGTTGGTACTGACGTGGTCTGTGTGGGGTGTGGTCGTGGTGGTACTGTACTGACGTGGTCTGTGTGGGGTGTGGTCGTGGTGGTACTGTACTGACGTCTGTGTGGGGTGTGGTCGTGTTGGTACTGTACTGACGTGGTCTGTGTGGGGTGTGGTCGTGTTGGTACTGACGTGGTCTGTGTGGGGTGTGGTCGTGTTGGTACTGTACTGACGTGGTCTGTGGGGTGTGGTCGTGTTGGTACTGTACTGACGTGGTCTGTGTGGGGTGTGGTCGTGTTGGTACTGTACTGACGTAGTCTGTGTAGGGTGTGGTCGTGTTGGTACTGACGTGGTCTGTGTGGGGTGTGGTCGTGTTGGTACTGACGTGGTCTGTGTGGTTGTGTTGGTACTGACGTGGTCTGTGTGGGGTGTGGTCATGTTGGTACTGTACTGACGTGGTCTGTGTGGGATGTGGTCGTGTTGGTACTGACGTGGTCTGTGTGGGGTGTGGTCGTGTTGGTACTGACGTGGTCTGTGTGGGGTGTGGTCGTGTTGGTACTGTACTGACGTGGTCTGTGTGGGATGTGGTCGTGTTGGTACTGACGTGGTCTGTGTGGGGTGTGGTCGTGTTGGTACTGTGCTGACGTGGTCTGTGTGGGGTGTGGTCGTGTTAGTACTGTACTGACGTGGTCTGTGTGGTGTGTGGTCGTGTTGGTACTGACGTGGTATGTGTGGGGTGTGGTCGTGTTGGTACTGACGTGGTCTGTGTGGGGTGTGGTCGTGTTGGTACTGACGTGGTCTGTGTGGGGTGGGGTCGTGTTGGTACTGTACTGACGTGGTCTGTGTGGGGTGGGGTCGTGTTGGTACTGTACTGACGTGGTCTGTGTGGGGTGTGGTCGTGTTGGTACTGACGTGGTCTGTGTGGGGTGTGGTCGTGTTGGTACTGTACTGACGTGGTCTGTGTGGTGTGTGGTCGTGTTGGTACTGTACTGACGTGGTCTGTGTGGGGTGTGGTCGTGTTGGTACTGTACTGACGTGGTCTGTGTGGGGTGTGGTCGTGTTGGTACTGTACTGACGTGGTCTGTGTGGAGTGTGGTCGTGTTGGTACTGACGTGGTCTGTGTGGGGTGTGGTCGTGGTGGTACTGTACTGACGTGGTATGTGTGGGGTGTGGTCGTGTTGGTACTGTACTGACGTGGTCTGTGTGGGGTGTGGACGTGTTGGTACTGACGTGGTCTGTGTGGGGTGTGGTCGTGTTGGTACTGTACTGACGTGGTATGCGTGAGGTGTGGTCGTGTTGGTACTGTACTGACGTGGTCTGCGTGGGGTGTGGTCGTGTTGGTACTGTACTGACGTGGTCTGTGTGGGGTGTGGTCGTGTTGGTACTGACGTGGTCTGTGTGGGGTGTGGTCGTGTTGGTACTGACGTGGTCTGTGTGGGGTGTGGTCGTGTTGGTACTGTACTGACGTGGTATGTGTGGGGTGTGGTCGTGTTGGTACTGACGTGGTCTGTGTGGGGTGTGGTCGTGTTGGTACTGACGTGGTCTGTGTGGGGTGTGGTCGTGTTGGTACTGTACTGACGTGGTCTGTGTGGGGTGTGGTCGTGTTGGTACTGTACTGACGTGGTATGTGTGGGGTGTGGTCGTGTTGGTACTGTACTGACGTGGTATGTGTGGGGTGTGGTCGTGTTGGTACTGACGTGGTCTGTGTGGGGTGTGGTCGTGTTGGTACTGACGTGGTCTGTGTGGGGTGTGGTCGTGTTGGTACTGACGTGGTCTGTGTGGGGTGTGGTCGTGTTGGTACTGTACTGACGTGGTCTGTGTGGGGTGTGGTCGTGTTGGTACTGACGTGGTCTGTGTGGAGTGTGGTCGTGTTGGTACTGTACTGACGTGGTCTGTGTGGGGTGTGGTCGTGTTGGTACTGTACTGACGTGGTATGTGTGGGGTGTGGTCGTGTTGGTACTGTACTGACGTGGTCTGTGTGGGGTGTGGTCGTGTTGGTACTGTACTGACGTGGTCTGTGTGGGGTGTGGTCGTGTTGGTACTGTACTGACGTGGTCTGTGTGGGGTGTGGTCGTGTTGGTACTGACGTGGTCTGTGTGGGGTGTGGTCGTGTTGGTACTGACGTGGTCTGTGTGGGGTGTGGTCGTGTTGTGCTGACGTGGTCTGTGTGGGGTGTGGTCGTGTTGGTACTGTACTGACGTGGTCTGTGTGGGGTGTGGTCGTGTTGGTACTGTACTGACGTGGTCTGTGTGGGGTGTGGTCGTGTTGGTACTGTACTGACGTGGTCTGTGTGGGGTGTGGTCGTGTTGGTACTGTACTGACGTGGTCTGTGTGGGGTGTGGTCGTGTTGGTACTGTACTGACGTGGTCTGTGTGGGGTGTGGTCGTGTTGGTACTGTACTGACGTGGTCTGTGTGGGGTGTGGTCGTGTTGGTACTGTACTGACGTGGTCTGTGTGGGGTGTGGTCGTGTTGGTACTGTACTGACGTGGTCTGTGTGGGGTGTGGTCGTGTTGGTACTGTACTGACGTGGTCTGTGTGGGGTGTGGTCGTGTTGGTACTGTACTGACGTGGTCTGTGTGGGGTGTGGTCGTGTTGGTACTGACGTGGTCTGTGTGGGGTGTGGTCGTGTTGGTACTGTACTGACTTGGTATGTGTGGGGTGTGGTCGTGTTGGTACTGTACTGACGTGGTCTGTGTGGGGTGTGGTCGTGGTGGTACTGTACTGACGTGGTCTGTGTGGGGTGTGGTCGTGTTGGTACTGACGTGGTCTGTGTGGGGTGTGGTCGTGTTGGTACTGTACTGACGTGGTCTGTGTGGGGTGTGGTCGTGTTGGTACTGTACTGACGTGGTCTGTGTGGGGTGTGGTCGTGTTGGTACTGTACTGACGTGGTCTGTGTGGGGTGTGGCCGTGTTGGTACTGACGTGGTCTGTGTGGCGTGTGGTCGTGTTGGTACTGTACTGACGTGGTCTGTGTGGTGTGTGGTCGTGTTGGTACTGTACTGACGTGGTCTGTGTGGGGTGTGGTCGTGTTGGTACTGTACTGACGTGGTCTGTGTGGGGTGTGGTCGTGTTGGTACTGTACTGACGTGGTCTGTGTGGGGTGTGGTCGTGTTGGTACTGACGTGGTCTGTGTGGGGTGTGGTCGTGTTGGTACTGACGTGGTCTGTGTGAGGTGTGGTCGTGTTGGTACTGTACTGACGTGGTCTGTGTGGGGTGTGGTCGTGTTGGTACTGACGTGGTCTGTGTGGGGTGTGGTCGTGTTGGTACTGTACTGACGTGGTCTGTGTGGGGTGTGGTCGTGTTGGTACTGACGTGGTCTGTGTGGGGTGGGGTCGTGTTGGTACTGTACTGACGTGGTCTGTGTGGGGTGTGGTCGTGTTGGTACTGACGTGGTCTGTGTGGGGTGTGGTCGTGTTGGTACTGTACTGACGTGGTCTGTGTGGGGTGTGGTCGTGTTGGTACTGACGTGGTCTGTGTGGGGTGTGGTCGTGTTGGTACTGTACTGACGTGGTCTGTGTGGGGTGTGGTCGTGTTGGTACTGACGTGGTCTGTGTGGGGTGTGGTCGTGTTGGTACTGTACTGACGTGGTCTGTGTGGGGTGTGGTCGTGTTGGTACTGTACTTATTTATTTATTTATTTCACTTTAAAAGACACATCCGCTACCAAAACGGCTATTCTGTGTCTCGTGTCAAGTTGTTCCTAAATACGCAGGAATATATGTAAACATGCATGCAATACATTCACATCATATCAGCACTCAATCTGCGAGATCATACACACAACACATCGTAGCATGCAGGAGAGCTCAATCGGCGCGTTCCCGTTCCCATAGGTATTCCTTCAGGTCGCGTTTAAATGCCGGGCAGCTAAGGCAGCGCAGATCAGACGGCAGCTCGTTGAAGTCCGACACAGCGGTGAACAAGAAGCGCCGCCGTCCGCTCTCCGATCGAATGGCGGGCGTCAGGAGTCTGTTACTTTGTCGGGTGTCCCTTCCATGCACACTCTGCCTAGTAACTAAATATCTGGCGAGGTGCTGTGGCTCAGAGGTTACCAGCATCTTTCTCACTAGTACCAGGTAGTGATACATATACATGCTGTCTGCAGTGAGCCAACCCAGGTCGTCAATAACATCGCTGACATGATCGTACTTCCTACGACCGGAGACTACTCGGGCAGCGAACCTAACCAGCTTCTGAAGTCGCCCGCGCTGAGTCACATTACTCGCCCCATATACAGACAGACAGTATCGTAACACGGAGAATACCAGTCCCTGAACCAGTGTTATCAGAACCGATTGGGGGAGACTGTGCCTGCTGTGGCTCAGTCCGCACAGAGAGCCAGTACACCGCCGCACTACGTCGTCCGTGTGAGCGACAAAACTCATGTCGCTGTCGAACCAGACACCTAAGTTTTTAACGGAGCTGGAGCAGGTAATCGTGGAGCCGGAGAAGGTAATGCTGATCGGGGGGAGGCGCCGAATCATTTCGCGGGTTCCGAGCGCAATGATCTGAGTTTTCGCTGAGTTAATTTTGAGACCGTTGTTGCCGTACCAGTTTGATATAACAGATAGGCTGCTTTCCATCGCTTTGACGAGCCGACTGAGGTCTCTCGGTGGGCCAGAGACGTACAACTGGACGTCATCTGCGTAGGCGATGATACCAATGGAGTCATCCATATACAACGGTAAGTCATTGGCATATATGTTGTGCAGTATCGGTCCGAGAGCGGAACCCTGGTACGTGCCGATAGGATTAAGAAGGGGCTGGGATAGTGTGCCACCGCGAGACACTCCAGTGGTCCGGACCTGAACGCGCTGATGGTGGTTAACCAGGTAACTTTCAAACCAGCGCGTGTCAACTCCGTAGAGCCTAAGCTTACGCAGCACCGCCCCATGCGGAATACAATCGAAACAGCGAGAGCAGTCCAATAGGCAGAGCAGAGTGACTTCGCGCTGATCCATGGCATGGAAAACGTGATCGGTAAGGGTGAGCAGTGCGGTGTCGGTGGAATGGTTGGTCCTGAAGCCGTGCTGGTTAGGGGAGAATAGATGATCGGTAGTGAAGTAGGAGTCGAGTTGTTCGGAAACAACGCGTTCGCTGATTTGGGCTATGGTAGTAAGGATCGAGATCGGTCTGTAGCGACTGAAGTCGTCAGACTTCGAGGCTTTCGGAATGTTTTGTTGTACTTTTGTTGGTACTGTACTGACGTGGTCTGTGTGGGGTGTACTGACGTGGTCTGTGTGGGGTGTGGTCGTGTTGGTACTGTACTGACGTGGTATGTGTGGGGTGTGGTCGTGTTGGTACTGACGTGGTCTGTGGAGTGTGGTCGTGTTGGTACTGACGTGGTCTGTGTGAGGTGTGGTCGTGTTGGTACTGACGTGGTCTGTGTGGGGTGTGGTCGTGTTGGTACTGACGTGGTCTGTGTGGGGTGTGGTCGTGTTGGTACTGTACTGACGTGGTATGTGTGGGGTGTGGTCGTGTTGGTACTGTACTGACGTGGTCTGTGTGGGGTGTGGTCCTGTTTGGTACTGACGTGGTCTGTGTGAGGTGTGGTCGTGTTGGTACTGACGTGGTCTGTGTGGGGTGTGGTCGTGTTGGTACTGTACTGACGTGGTCTGTGTGGGGTGTGGTCGTGTTGGTACTGTACTGACGTGGTCTGTGTGGGGTGTGGTCGTGTTGGTACTGACGTGGTCTGTGTGGGGTGTGGTCGTGTTGGTACTGTACTGACGTGGTCTGCGTGGGGTGTGGTCGTGTTGGTACTGTACTGACGTGGTCTGTGTGGGGTGTGGTCGTGTTGGTACTGACGTGGTCTGTGTGAGGTGTGGTCGTGTTGGTACTGTACTGACGTGGTCTGTGTGGGGTGTGATCGTGTTGGTACTGTACTGACGTGGTCTGTGTGGGGTGTGGTCGTGTTGGTACTGTACTGACGTGGTCTGTGTGGGGTGTGGTCCTGTTTGGTACTGACGTGGTCTGTGTGGGGTATGGTCGTGTTGGTACTGACGTGGTCTGTGTGGGGTGTGGTCGTGTTGGTACTGACGTGGTCTGTGTGGGGTGTGGTCGTGTTGGTACTGTACTGACGTGGTCTGTGTGGGGTGTGGTCGTGTTGGTACTGACGTGGTATGTGTGGGGTGTGGTCGTGTTGGTACTGTACTGTCGTAGTCTGTGTGGGGTGTGGTCGTGTTGGTACTGACGTGGTCTGTGTGGGATGTGGTTGTGTTGGTACTGACGTGGTCTGTGTGGGGTGTGGTCGTGTTGGTACTGACGTGGTCTGTGTGAGGTGTGGTCGTGTTGGTACTGACGTGGTCTGTGTGGGGTGGGGTCGTGTTGGTACTGTACTGACGTGGTCTGTGTGGGGTGTGGTCGTGTTGGTACTGTACTGACGTGGTCTGTGTGGGGTGTGGTCGTGTTGGTACTGACGTGGTCTGTGTGGGGTGTGGTCGTGTTGGTACTGTACTGACGTGGTCTGTGTGGTGTGTGGTCGTGTTGGTACTGTACTGACGTGGTCTGTGTGGGGTGTGGTCGTGTTGGTACTGTACTGACGTGGTCTGTGTGGGGTGTGGTCGTGTTGGTACTGTACTGACGTGGTCTGTGTGGAGTGTGGTCGTGTTGGTACTGACGTGGTCTGTGTGGGGTGTGGTCGTGGTGGTACTGTACTGACGTGGTATGTGTGGGGTGTGGTCGTGTTGGTACTGTACTGACGTGGTCTGTGTGGGGTGTGGACGTGTTGGTACTGACGTGGTCTGTGTGGGGTGTGGTCGTGTTGGTACTGTACTGACGTGGTATGCGTGAGGTGTGGTCGTGTTGGTACTGTACTGACGTGGTCTGCGTGGGGTGTGGTCGTGTTGGTACTGTACTGACGTGGTCTGTGTGGGGTGTGGTCGTGTTGGTACTGACGTGGTCTGTGTGGGGTGTGGTCGTGTTGGTACTGACGTGGTCTGTGTGGGGTGTGGTCGTGTTGGTACTGTACTGACGTGGTATGTGTGGGGTGTGGTCGTGTTGGTACTGACGTGGTCTGTGTGGGGTGTGGTCGTGTTGGTACTGTACTGACGTGGTCTGTGTGGGGTGTGGTCGTGTTGGTACTGTACTGACGTGGTATGTGTGGGGTGTGGTCGTGTTGGTACTGTACTGACGTGGTATGTGTGGGGTGTGGTCGTGTTGGTACTGACGTGGTCTGTGTGGGGTGTGGTCGTGTTGGTACTGACGTGGTCTGTGTGGGGTGTGGTCGTGTTGGTACTGACGTGGTCTGTGTGGGGTGTGGTCGTGTTGGTACTGTACTGACGTGGTCTGTGTGGGGTGTGGTCGTGTTGGTACTGACGTGGTCTGTGTGGAGTGTGGTCGTGTTGGTACTGTACTGACGTGGTCTGTGTGGGGTGTGGTCGTGTTGGTACTGTACTGACGTGGTATGTGTGGGGTGTGGTCGTGTTGGTACTGTACTGACGTGGTCTGTGTGGGGTGTGGTCGTGTTGGTACTGTACTGACGTGGTCTGTGTGGGGTGTGGTCGTGTTGGTACTGTACTGACGTGGTCTGTGTGGGGTGTGGTCGTGTTGGTACTGACGTGGTCTGTGTGGGGTGTGGTCGTGTTGGTACTGACGTGGTCTGTGTGGGGTGTGGTCGTGTTGTGCTGACGTGGTCTGTGTGGGGTGTGGTCGTGTTGGTACTGTACTGACGTGGTCTGTGTGGGGTGTGGTCGTGTTGGTACTGTACTGACGTGGTCTGTGTGGGGTGTGGTCGTGTTGGTACTGTACTGACGTGGTCTGTGTGGGGTGTGGTCGTGTTGGTACTGTACTGACGTGGTCTGTGTGGGGTGTGGTCGTGTTGGTACTGTACTGACGTGGTCTGTGTGGGGTGTGGTCGTGTTGGTACTGTACTGACGTGGTCTGTGTGGGGTGTGGTCGTGTTGGTACTGTACTGACGTGGTCTGTGTGGGGTGTGGTCGTGTTGGTACTGTACTGACGTGGTCTGTGTGGGGTGTGGTCGTGTTGGTACTGTACTGACGTGGTCTGTGTGGGGTGTGGTCGTGTTGGTACTGTACTGACGTGGTCTGTGTGGGGTGTGGTCGTGTTGGTACTGACGTGGTCTGTGTGGGGTGTGGTCGTGTTGGTACTGTACTGACTTGGTATGTGTGGGGTGTGGTCGTGTTGGTACTGTACTGACGTGGTCTGTGTGGGGTGTGGTCGTGGTGGTACTGTACTGACGTGGTCTGTGTGGGGTGTGGTCGTGTTGGTACTGACGTGGTCTGTGTGGGGTGTGGTCGTGTTGGTACTGTACTGACGTGGTCTGTGTGGGGTGTGGTCGTGTTGGTACTGTACTGACGTGGTCTGTGTGGGGTGTGGTCGTGTTGGTACTGTACTGACGTGGTCTGTGTGGGGTGTGGCCGTGTTGGTACTGACGTGGTCTGTGTGGCGTGTGGTCGTGTTGGTACTGTACTGACGTGGTCTGTGTGGTGTGTGGTCGTGTTGGTACTGTACTGACGTGGTCTGTGTGGGGTGTGGTCGTGTTGGTACTGTACTGACGTGGTCTGTGTGGGGTGTGGTCGTGTTGGTACTGTACTGACGTGGTCTGTGTGGGGTGTGGTCGTGTTGGTACTGACGTGGTCTGTGTGGGGTGTGGTCGTGTTGGTACTGACGTGGTCTGTGTGAGGTGTGGTCGTGTTGGTACTGTACTGACGTGGTCTGTGTGGGGTGTGGTCGTGTTGGTACTGACGTGGTCTGTGTGGGGTGTGGTCGTGTTGGTACTGTACTGACGTGGTCTGTGTGGGGTGTGGTCGTGTTGGTACTGACGTGGTCTGTGTGGGGTGGGGTCGTGTTGGTACTGTACTGACGTGGTCTGTGTGGGGTGTGGTCGTGTTGGTACTGACGTGGTCTGTGTGGGGTGTGGTCGTGTTGGTACTGTACTGACGTGGTCTGTGTGGGGTGTGGTCGTGTTGGTACTGACGTGGTCTGTGTGGGGTGTGGTCGTGTTGGTACTGTACTGACGTGGTCTGTGTGGGGTGTGGTCGTGTTGGTACTGACGTGGTCTGTGTGGGGTGTGGTCGTGTTGGTACTGTACTGACGTGGTCTGTGTGGGGTGTGGTCGTGTTGGTACTGTACTTATTTATTTATTTATTTCACTTTAAAAGACACATCCGCTACCAAAACGGCTATTCTGTGTCTCGTGTCAAGTTGTTCCTAAATACGCAGGAATATATGTAAACATGCATGCAATACATTCACATCATATCAGCACTCAATCTGCGAGATCATACACACAACACATCGTAGCATGCAGGAGAGCTCAATCGGCGCGTTCCCGTTCCCATAGGTATTCCTTCAGGTCGCGTTTAAATGCCGGGCAGCTAAGGCAGCGCAGATCAGACGGCAGCTCGTTGAAGTCCGACACAGCGGTGAACAAGAAGCGCCGCCGTCCGCTCTCCGATCGAATGGCGGGCGTCAGGAGTCTGTTACTTTGTCGGGTGTCCCTTCCATGCACACTCTGCCTAGTAACTAAATATCTGGCGAGGTGCTGTGGCTCAGAGGTTACCAGCATCTTTCTCACTAGTACCAGGTAGTGATACATATACATGCTGTCTGCAGTGAGCCAACCCAGGTCGTCAATAACATCGCTGACATGATCGTACTTCCTACGACCGGAGACTACTCGGGCAGCGAACCTAACCAGCTTCTGAAGTCGCCCGCGCTGAGTCACATTACTCGCCCCATATACAGACAGACAGTATCGTAACACGGAGAATACCAGTCCCTGAACCAGTGTTATCAGAACCGATTGGGGGAGACTGTGCCTGCTGTGGCTCAGTCCGCACAGAGAGCCAGTACACCGCCGCACTACGTCGTCCGTGTGAGCGACAAAACTCATGTCGCTGTCGAACCAGACACCTAAGTTTTTAACGGAGCTGGAGCAGGTAATCGTGGAGCCGGAGAAGGTAATGCTGATCGGGGGGAGGCGCCGAATCATTTCGCGGGTTCCGAGCGCAATGATCTGAGTTTTCGCTGAGTTAATTTTGAGACCGTTGTTGCCGTACCAGTTTGATATAACAGATAGGCTGCTTTCCATCGCTTTGACGAGCCGACTGAGGTCTCTCGGTGGGCCAGAGACGTACAACTGGACGTCATCTGCGTAGGCGATGATACCAATGGAGTCATCCATATACAACGGTAAGTCATTGGCATATATGTTGTGCAGTATCGGTCCGAGAGCGGAACCCTGGTACGTGCCGATAGGATTAAGAAGGGGCTGGGATAGTGTGCCACCGCGAGACACTCCAGTGGTCCGGACCTGAACGCGCTGATGGTGGTTAACCAGGTAACTTTCAAACCAGCGCGTGTCAACTCCGTAGAGCCTAAGCTTACGCAGCACCGCCCCATGCGGAATACAATCGAAACAGCGAGAGCAGTCCAATAGGCAGAGCAGAGTGACTTCGCGCTGATCCATGGCATGGAAAACGTGATCGGTAAGGGTGAGCAGTGCGGTGTCGGTGGAATGGTTGGTCCTGAAGCCGTGCTGGTTAGGGGAGAATAGATGATCGGTAGTGAAGTAGGAGTCGAGTTGTTCGGAAACAACGCGTTCGCTGATTTGGGCTATGGTAGTAAGGATCGAGATCGGTCTGTAGCGACTGAAGTCGTCAGACTTCGAGGCTTTCGGAATGTTTTGTTGTACTTTTGTTGGTACTGTACTGACGTGGTCTGTGTGGGGTGTACTGACGTGGTCTGTGTGGGGTGTGGTCGTGTTGGTACTGTACTGACGTGGTCTGTGTGGGGTGTACTGACGTGGTCTGTGTGGGGTGTGGTCGTGTTGGTACTGTACTGACGTGGTATGTGTGGGGTGTGGTCGTGTTGGTACTGACGTGGTCTGTGTGGAGTGTGGTCGTGTTGGTACTGACGTGGTCTGTGTGAGGTGTGGTCGTGTTGGTACTGACGTGGTCTGTGTGGGGTGTGGTCGTGTTGGTACTGACGTGGTCTGTGTGGGGTGTGGTCGTGTTGGTACTGTACTGACGTGGTATGTGTGGGGTGTGGTCGTGTTGGTACTGTACTGACGTGGTCTGTGTGGGGTGTGGTCCTGTTTGGTACTGACGTGGTCTGTGTGAGGTGTGGTCGTGTTGGTACTGACGTGGTCTGTGTGGGGTGTGGTCGTGTTGGTACTGTACTGACGTGGTCTGTGTGGGGTGTGGTCGTGTTGGTACTGTACTGACGTGGTCTGTGTGGGGTGTGGTCGTGTTGGTACTGACGTGGTCTGTGTGGGGTGTGGTCGTGTTGGTACTGTACTGACGTGGTCTGCGTGGGGTGTGGTCGTGTTGGTACTGTACTGA
The DNA here is from genome assembly GCA_036785665.1 of Chirona hameri. Lineage (NCBI taxonomy): Eukaryota > Metazoa > Arthropoda > Thecostraca > Balanomorpha > Balanidae > Chirona > Chirona hameri. The sequence goes on from JAXIVJ010006517.1 coordinate 31,639, forward strand.
CGTGGTCTGTGTGGGGTGTGGTCGTGTTGGTACTGACGTGGTCTGTGTGAGGTGTGGTCGTGTTGGTACTGTACTGACGTGGTCTGTGTGGGGTGTGATCGTGTTGGTACTGTACTGACGTGGTCTGTGTGGGGTGTGGTCGTGTTGGTACTGTACTGACGTGGTCTGTGTGGGGTGTGGTCCTGTTTGGTACTGACGTGGTCTGTGTGGGGTATGGTCGTGTTGGTACTGACGTGGTCTGTGTGGGGTGTGGTCGTGTTGGTACTGACGTGGTCTGTGTGGGGTGTGGTCGTGTTGGTACTGTACTGACGTGGTCTGTGTGGGGTGTGGTCGTGTTGGTACTGACGTGGTATGTGTGGGGTGTGGTCGTGTTGGTACTGTACTGTCGTAGTCTGTGTGGGGTGTGGTCGTGTTGGTACTGACGTGGTCTGTGTGGGATGTGGTTGTGTTGGTACTGACGTGGTCTGTGTGGGGTGTGGTCGTGTTGGTACTGACGTGGTCTGTGTGAGGTGTGGTCGTGTTGGTACTGACGTGGTCTGTGTGGGGTGTGGTCGTGTTGGTACTGTACTGACGTGGTCTGTGTGGGGTGTGGTCGTGTTGGTACTGACGTGGTCTGTGTGAGGTGTGGTCGTGTTGGTACTGACGTGGTCTGTGTGGGGTGTGGTCGTGTTGGTACTGACGTGGTATGTGTGAGGTGTGGTCGTGTTGGTACTGTACTGACGTAGTCTGTGTGGGGTGTGGTCGTGTTGGTACTGACGTGATCTGTGTGGGGTGTGGTCGTGTTGGTACTGTACTGACGTGGTCTGTGTGGGGTGTGGTCGTGTTGGTACTGTACTGACGTGGTCTGTGTGGGGTGTGGTCGTGTTGGTACTGACGTGGTCTGTGTGGGGTGTGGTCGTGTTGGTACTGACGTGGTCTGTGTGGGGTGGGGTCGTGTTGGTACTAACGTGGTCTGTGTGGGGTGTGGTCGTGTTGGTACTGACGTGGTATGTGTGGGGTGTGGTCGTGTTGGTACTGTACTGACGTGGGGTGTGGTCGTGTTGGTACTGACGTGGTCTGTGTGGGGTGTGGTCGTGTTGGTACTGTACTGACGTGGTCTGTGTGGGGTGTGGACGTGTTGGTACTGACGTGGTCTGTGTGGGGTGTGGTCGTGTTGGTACTGACTTGGTATGTGTGGGGTGTGGTCGTGTTGGTACTGACGTGGTCTGTGTGGGGTGTGGTCGTGTTGGTACTGTACTGACGTGGTCTGTGTGGGGTGTGGTCGTGTTGGTACTGACGTGGTCTGTGTGGAGTGTGGTCGTGTTGGTACTGACGTGGTCTGTGTGGGGTGTGGTCGTGTTGGTACTGTACTGACGTGGTCTGTGTGGGGTGTGGTCGTGTTGGCACTGACGTGGTCTGTGTGGGGTGTGGTCGTGTTGGTACTGACTTGGTATGTGTGGGGTGTGGTCGTGTTGGTACTGACGTGGTCTGTGTGGGGTGTGGTCGTGTTGGTACTGTACTGACGTGGTCTGTGTGGGGTGTGGTCGTGTTGGTACTGACGTGGTCTGTGTGGAGTGTGGTCGTGTTGGTACTGACGTGGTATGTGTGGGGTGTGGTCCTGTTGGTACTGTACTGACGTGGTCTGTGTGGGGTGTGGTCGTGTTGGTACTGTACTGACGTGGTATGTGTGGGGTGTGGTCGTGTTGGTACTGTACTGACGTAGTCTGTGTGGGGTGTGGTCGTGTTGGTACTGTACTGACGTGGTCTGTGTGGGGTGTGGCCGTGTTGGTACTGACGTTGTCTGTGTGGGGTGTGGTCGTGTTGGTACTGTACTGACGTGGTCTGTGTGGGGTGTGGTCGTGTTGGTACTGTACTGACGTGGTCTGTGTGGGGTGTGGTCGTGTTGGTACTGTACTGACGTGGTCTGTGTGGGGTGTGGCCGTGTTGGTACTGACGTGGTCTGTGTGGGGTGTGGTCGTGTTGGTACTGACGTGGTCTGTGTGGGGTGTGGTCGTGTTGGTACTGTACTGACGTGGTCTGTGTGGGGTGTGGTCGTGTTGGTACTGACGTGGTCTGTGTGGGGTGTGGTCGTGTTGGTACTGTACTGACGTGGTCTGTGTGGGGTGTGGTCGTGTTGGTACTGACGTGGTCTGTGTGGGGTGTGGTCGTGTTGGTACTGTACTGACGTGTTCTGTGTGGGGTGTGGTCGTGTTGGTACTGACGTGGTCTGTGTGGGGTGTGGTCGTGTTGGTACTGTACTGACGTGGTATGTGTGGGGTGTGGTCGTGTTGGTGCTGACGTGGTCTGTGTGGGGTTTGGCCGTGTTGGTACTGACGTGGTCTGTGTTGGGTGTGGTCGGGTTGGTACTGACGTGGTCTGTGTGGGGTGCGGCCGTGTTGGTACTGTACTGACGTGGTCTGTGTGGGGTGTGGCCGTGTTGGTACTGACGTGGTCTGTGTGGGGTGTGGTCGTGTTGGTACTGACGTGGTCGGTGTGGGGTGTGGTCGTGTTGGTACTGTACTGACGTGGTTTGTGTGGGGTGTGGTCGTGTTGGTACTGTACTGACGTGGTCTGTGTGGGGTGTGGTCGTGTTGGTACTGTACTGACGTGGTATGTGTGGGGTGTGGTCGTGTTGGTACTGTACTGACGTGGTCTGTGTGGGGTGTGGTCGTGTTGGTATTGTACTGACGTGGTCTGTGTGGGGTGTGGTCGTGTTGGTACTGTACTGACGTGGTCTGTGTGGGGTGTGGTCGTGTTGGTACTGACGTGGTCTGTGTGGGGTGTGGTCGTGTTGGTACTGTACTGACGTGGTCTGTGTGGGGTATGGTCGTGTTAGTACTGACGTGGTATGTGTGGGGTGTGGTCGTGTTGGTACTGTACTGACGTGGTCTGTGTGGGGTGTGGTCGTGGTGGTACTGTACTGACGTGGTCTGTGTGGGGTGTGGTCGTGTTGGTACTGTACTGACGTGGTCTGTGTGGGGTGTGGTCGTGTTGGTACTGACGTGGTCTGTGTGGGGTGTGGCCGTGTTGGTACTGACGTGGTCTGTGTGGGGTGTGGTCGTGTTGGTACTGTACTGACGTGGTATGTGTGGGGTGTGGTCGTGTTGGTACTGACGTGGTCTGTGTGGGGTGTGGTCGTGTTGGTACTGTACTGACGTGGTCTGTGTGGGGTGTGGTCGTGTTGGTACTGACGTGGTCTGTGTGGGATGTGGTCGTGTTGGTACTGTACTGACGTGGTCTGTGTGGGGTGTGGTCGTGTTGGTACTGTACTGACGTGGTCTGTGTGGGGTGTGGTCGTGTTGGTACTGACGTGGTCTGTGTGGGGTGTGGTCGTGTTGGTACTGTACTGACGTGGTCTGTGTGGGGTGTGGTCGTGTTGGTACTGACGTGGTCTGTGTGGGGTTTGGCCGTGTTGGTACTGACGTGGTCTGTGTGGGGTGTGGTCGTGTTGGTACTGTACTGACGTGATCTGTGTGGGGTGTGGTCGTGTTGGTACTGTACTGACGTGGTCTGTGTGGGGTGTGGTCGTGTTGGTACTGTACTGACGTGGTCTGTGTGGGGTGTGGTCCTGTTTGGTACTGACGTGGTCTGTGTGGGGTATGGTCGTGTTGGTACTGACGTGGTCTGTGTGGGGTGTGGTCGTGTTGGTACTGACGTGGTCTGTGTGGGGTGTGGTCGTGTTGGTACTGTACTGACGTGGTCTGTGTGGGGTGTGGTCGTGTTGGTACTGACGTGGTATGTGTGGGGTGTGGTCGTGTTGGTACTGTACTGTCGTAGTCTGTGTGGGGTGTGGTCGTGTTGGTACTGACGTGGTCTGTGTGGGATGTGGTTGTGTTGGTACTGACGTGGTCTGTGTGGGGTGTGGTCGTGTTGGTACTGACGTGGTCTGTGTGAGGTGTGGTCGTGTTGGTACTGACGTGGTCTGTGTGGGGTGTGGTCGTGTTGGTACTGTACTGACGTGGTCTGTGTGGGGTGTGGTCGTGTTGGTACTGACGTGGTATGTGTGAGGTGTGGTCGTGTTGGTACTGTACTGACGTAGTCTGTGTGGGGTGTGGTCGTGTTGGTACTGACGTGATCTGTGTGGGGTGTGGTCGTGTTGGTACTGTACTGACGTGGTCTGTGTGGGGTATGGTCGTGTTGGTACTGACGTGGTCTGTGTGGGGTGTGGTCGTGTTGGTACTGACGTGGTCTGTGTGGGGTGTGGTCGTGTTGGTACTGTACTGACGTGGTCTGTGTGGGGTGTGGTCGTGTTGGTACTGACGTGGTATGTGTGGGGTGTGGTCGTGTTGGTACTGTACTGTCGTAGTCTGTGTGGGGTGTGGTCGTGTTGGTACTGACGTGGTCTGTGTGGGATGTGGTTGTGTTGGTACTGACGTGGTCTGTGTGGGGTGTGGTCGTGTTGGTACTGACGTGGTCTGTGTGAGGTGTGGTCGTGTTGGTACTGACGTGGTCTGTGTGGGGTGTGGTCGTGTTGGTACTGTACTGACGTGGTCTGTGTGGGGTGTGGTCGTGTTGGTACTGACGTGGTATGTGTGAGGTGTGGTCGTGTTGGTACTGTACTGACGTAGTCTGTGTGGGGTGTGGTCGTGTTGGTACTGACGTGATCTGTGTGGGGTGTGGTCGTGTTGGTACTGTACTGACGTGGTCTGTGTGGGGTGTGGTCGTGTTGGTACTGTACTGACGTGGTCTGTGTGGGGTGTGGTCGTGTTGGTACTGACGTGGTCTGTGTGGGGTGTGGTCGTGTTGGTACTGACGTGGTCTGTGTGGGGTGGGGTCGTGTTGGTACTAACGTGGTCTGTGTGGGGTGTGGTCGTGTTGGTACTGACGTGGTATGTGTGGGGTGTGGTCGTGTTGGTACTGTACTGACGTGGGGTGTGGTCGTGTTGGTACTGACGTGGTCTGTATGGGGTGTGGTCGTGTTGGTACTGTACTGACGTGGTCTGTGTGGGGTGTGGACGTGTTGGTACTGACGTGGTCTGTGTGGGGTGTGGTCGTGTTGGTACTGACTTGGTATGTGTGGGGTGTGGTCGTGTTGGTACTGACGTGGTCTGTGTGGGGTGTGGTCGTGTTGGTACTGTACTGACGTGGTCTGTGTGGGGTGTGGTCGTGTTGGTACTGACGTGGTCTGTGTGGAGTGTGGTCGTGTTGGTACTGACGTGGTATGTGTGGGGTGTGGTCGTGTTGGTACTGTACTGACGTAGTCTGTGTGGGGTGTGGTCGTGTTGGCACTGACGTGGTCTGTGTGGGGTGTGGTCGTGTTGGTACTGACGTGGTCTGTGTGGGGTGTGGTCGTGTTGGTACTGACGTGGTCTGTGTGGGGTGTGGTCGTGTTGGTACTGACGTGGTATGTGTGGGGTGTGGTCGTGTTGGTACTGTACTGACGTGGTATGTGTGGGGTGTGGTCGTGTTGGTACTGTACTGGCGTGGTCTGTGTGGGGTGTGGACGTGTTGGTACTGACGTGGTCTGTGTGGGGTGTGGTCGTGTTGGTACTGACGTGGTATGTGTGGGGTGTGGTCGTGTTGGTACTGACGTGGTCTGTGTGGGGTGTGGTCGTGTTGGTACTGTACTGACGTGGTCTGTGTGGGGTGTGGTCGTGTTGGTACTGACGTGGTCTGTGTGGGGTGTGGTCGTGTTGGTACTGACGTGGTATGTGTGGGGTGTGGTCGTGTTGGTACTGTACTGATGTAGTCTGTGTGGGGTGTGGTCGTGTTGGCACTGACGTGGTCTGTGTGGGGTGTGGTCGTGTTGGTACTGACGTGGTCTGTGTGGGGTGTGGTCGTGTTGGTACTGACGTGGTCTGTGTGGGGTGTGGTCGTGTTGGTACTGACGTGGTATGTGTGGGGTGTGGTCGTGTTGGTACTGTACTGGCGTGGTATGTGTGGGGTGTGGTCGTGTTGGTACTGTACTGACGTAGTCTGTGTGGGGTGTGGTCGTGTTGGTACTGACGTGGTCTGTGTGGGGTGTAGTCGTGTTGGTACTGTACTGACGTGGTCTGTGTGGGGTGTGGACGTGTTGGTACTGACGTGGTCTGTGTGGGGTATGGTCGTGTTGGTACTGACGTGGTATGTGTGGGGTGTGGTCGTGTTGGTACTGTACTGACGTGGTATGTGTGGGGTGTGGTCTGTTGGTACTGACGTGGTCTGTGTGGGATGTGGTCGTGTTGGTACTGACGTGGTATGTGTGGGGTGTAGTCGTGTTGGTACTGTACTGACGTGGTATGTGTGGGGTGTGGTCGTGGTGGTACTGTACTGACGTGGTCTGTGTGGGGTGTGGTCGTGTTGGTACTGTACTGACGTGGTCTGTGTGGGGTGTGGTCGTGTTGGTACTGACGTGGTATGTGTGGTGTGTGGTCGTGTTGGTACTGACGTGGTCTGTGTGGGGTGTGGTCGTGTTGGTACTGTACTGACGTGGTATGTGTGGGGTGTGGTCGTGTTGGTACTGTACTGACGTAGTCTGTGTGGGGTGTGGTCGTGTTAGTACTGACGTGGTCTGTGTGGGGTGTGGTCGTGTTGGTACTGTACTGACGTGGTCTGTGTGGGGTGTGGCCGTGTTGGTACTGACGTGGTCTGTGTGGGGTGTGGTCGTGTTGGTACTGACGTGGTCTGTGTGGGGTGTGGTCGTGTTGGTACTGTACTGACGTGGGCTGTGTGGGGTGTGGCCGTGTTGGTACTGACGTGGTCTGTGTGGGGTGTGGTCGTGTTGGTACTGACGTGGTCTGTGTGGGGTGTGGTCCTGTTTGGTACTGACGTGGTCTGTGTGGGGTGTGGCCGTGTTGGTACTGTACTGACGTGGTCTGTGTGGGGTGTGGCCGTGTTGGTACTGACGTGGTCTGTGTGGGGTGTGGTCGTGTTGATACTGACGTGGTCTGTGTGGGGTGTGGTCGTGTTGGTACTGACGTGGTCTGTGTGGGGTGTGGTCCTGTTTGGTACTGACGTGGTCTGTGTGGGGTGTGGCCGTGTTGGTACTGTACTAACGTGGTCTGTGTGGGGTGTGGTCCTGTTTGGTACTGACGTGGTCTGTGTGGGGTGTGGCCGTGTTGGTACTGACGTGGTATGTGTGGGGTGTGGTTGTGTTGGTACTGACGTGGTATGTGTGGGGTGTGGTCCTGTTTGGTACTGACGTGGTCTGTGTGGGGTGTGGCCGTGTTGGTACTGACGTGGTCTGTGTGGGGTGTGGTCGGGTTGGTACTGTACTGACGTGGTCTGTGTGGGGTGTGGTCGTGTTGGTACTGTACTGACGTGGTCTGTGTGGGGTGTGGTCGTGTTGGTACTTACTGACGTGGTATGTGTGGGGTGTGGTCGTGTTGTTACTGTACTGACGTGGTCTGTGTGGGGTGTGGTCGTGTTGGCACTGTACTGACGTGGTCTGTGTGGGGTGTGGTCGTGTTGGTACTGTACTGACGTGGTCTGTGTGGGGTGTGGTCGTGTTGGTACTGTACTGACGTGGTCTGTGTGGGGTGTGGTCGTGTTGGTACTGTACTGACGTGGTCTGTGTGGGGTGTGGTCGTGTTGGTACTGTACTGACGTGGTCTGTGTGGGGTGTGGTCGTGTTGGTACTGACGTGGTCTGTGTGGGGTGTGGTCGTGTTGGTACTGACGTGGTCTGTGTGGGGTGTGGCCGTGTTGGTACTGACGTGGTCTGTGTGGGGTGTGGTCGTGTTGGTACTGACGTGGTCTGTGTGGGGTGTGGTCGTGTGGGTACTGTACTGACGTGGTCTGTGTGGGGTGTGGTCGTGTTGGTACTGTACTGACGTGGTATGTGTGGGGTGTGGTCGTGTTGGTACTGACGTGGTCTGTGTGGTGTGTGGTCGTGTTGGTACTGTACTGACGTGGTCTGTGTGGAGTGTGGTCGTGTTGGTACTGACGTGGTCTGTGTGGGGTGTGGTCGTGTTGGTACTGTACTGACGTGGTCTGTGTGGGGTGTGGTCGTGTTGGTACTGTACTGACGTGGTATGTGTGGGGTGTGGCCGTGTTGGTACTGTACTGACGTGGTCTGTGTGGGGTGTGGTCGTGTTGGTACTGTACTGACGTGGTCTGTGTGGGGTGTGGTCGTGTTGGTACTGTACTGACGTGGTCTGTGTGGGGTGTGGCCGTGTTGGTACTGTACTGACGTGGTATGTGTGGGGTGTGGTCGTGTTGGTACTGTACTGACGTGGTCTGTGTGGGGTGTGGTCGTGTTGGTACTGTACTGACGTGGTCTGTGTGGGGTGTGGTCGTGTTGGTACTGACGTTGTCTGTGTGGGGTGTGGTCGTGTTGGTACTGTACTGACGTGGTCTGTGTGGGGTGTGGCCGTGTTGGTACTGACGTTGTCTGTGGGGTGTGGTCGTGTTGGTACTGTACTGACGTGGTCTGTGTGGTGTGTGGTCGTGTTGGTACTGTACTGACGTGGTCTGTGTGGGGTGTGGCCGTGTTGGTACTGACGTTGTCTGTGTGGGGTGTGGTCGTGTTGGTACTGTACTGACGTGGTCTGTGTGGGGTGTGGTCGTGTTGGTACTGTACTGACGTGGTCTGTGTGGGGTGTGGTCGTGTTGGTACTGACGTGGTATGTGTGGGGTGTGGTCGTGTTGGTACTGTACTGACGTGGTATGTGTGGGGTGTGGCCGTGTTGGTACTGTACTGACGAAGTCTGTGTGGGGTGTGGTCGTGTTGGTACTGACGTGGTCTGTGTGGGGTGTGGTCGTGTTGGTACTGTACTGACGTGGTCTGTGTGGGGTGTGGACGTGTTGGTACTGACGTGGTCTGTGTGGGGTATGGTCGTGTTGGTACTGACGTGGTATGTGTGGGGTGTGGTCATGTTGGTACTGTACTGACGTGGTATGTGTGGGGTGTGGTCGTGTTGGTACTGACGTGGTCTGTGTGGGATGTGGTCGTGTTGGTACTGACGTGGTATGTGTGGGGTGTAGTCGTGTTGGTACTGTACTGACGTGGTATGTGTGGGGTGTGGTCGTGGTGGTACTGTACTGACGTGGTCTGTGTGGGGTGTGGTCGTGTTGGTACTGTACTGACGTGGTCTGTGTGGGGTGTGGTCGTGTTGGTACTGACGTGGTATGTGTGGTGTGTGGTCGTGTTGGTACTGACGTGGTCTGTGTGGGGTGTGGTCGTGTTGGTACTGTACTGACGTGGTATGTGTGGGGTGTGGTCGTGTTGGTACTGTACTGACGTAGTCTGTGTGGGGTGTGGTCGTGTTAGTACTGACGTGGTCTGTGTGGGGTGTGGTCGTGTTGGTACTGTACTGACGTGGTCTGTGTGGGGTGTGGCCGTGTTGGTACTGACGTGGTCTGTGTGGGGTGTGGTCGTGTTGGTACTGACGTGGTCTGTGTGGGGTGTGGTCGTGTTGGTACTGTACTGACGTGGGCTGTGTGGGGTGTGGCCGTGTTGGTACTGACGTGGTCTGTGTGGGGTGTGGTCGTGTTGGTACTGACGTGGTCTGTGTGGGGTGTGGTCCTGTTTGGTACTGACGTGGTCTGTGTGGGGTGTGGCCGTGTTGGTACTGTACTGACGTGGTCTGTGTGGGGTGTGGCCGTGTTGGTACTGTACTGACGTGGTCTGTGTGGGGTGTGGCCGTGTTGGTACTGACGTGGTCTGTGTGGGGTGTGGTCGTGTTGGTACTGACGTGGTCTGTGTGGGGTGTGGTCGTGTTGGTACTGACGTGGTCTGTGTGGGGTGTGGTCCTGTTTGGTACTGACGTGGTCTGTGTGGGGTGTGGCCGTGTTGGTACTGTACTAACGTGGTCTGTGTGGGGTGTGGTCCTGTTTGGTACTGACGTGGTCTGTGTGGGGTGTGGCCGTGTTGGTACTGACGTGGTATGTGTGGGGTGTGGTTGTGTTGGTACTGACGTGGTATGTGTGGGGTGTGGTCCTGTTTGGTACTGACGTGGTCTGTGTGGGGTGTGGCCGTGTTGGTACTGACGTGGTCTGTGTGGGGTGTGGTCGGGTTGGTACTGTACTGACGTGGTCTGTGTGGGGTGTGGTCGTGTTGGTACTGTACTGACGTGGTCTGTGTGGGGTGTGGTCGTGTTGGTACTGTACTGACGTGGTCTGTGTGGGGTGTGGTCGTGTTGGTACTGTACTGACGTGGTCTGTGTGGGGTGTGGTCGTGTTGGTACTTACTGACGTGGTATGTGTGGGGTGTGGTCGTGTTGGTACTGTACTGACGTGGTCTGTGTGGGGTGTGGTCGTGTTGGCACTGTACTGACGTGGTCTGTGTGGGGTGTGGTCGTGTTGGTACTGTACTGACGTGGTCTGTGTGGGGTGTGGTCGTGTTGGTACTGTACTGACGTGGTCTGTGTGGGGTGTGGTCGTGTTGGTACTGTACTGACGTGGTCTGTGTGGGGTGTGGTCGTGTTGGTACTGTACTGACGTGGTCTGTGTGGGGTGTGGTCGTGTTGGTACTGACGTGGTCTGTGTGGGGTGTGGTCGTGTTGGTACTGACGTGGTCTGTGTGGGGTGTGGCCGTGTTGGTACTGACGTGGTCTGTGTGGGGTGTGGTCGTGTTGGTACTGACGTGGTCTGTGTGGGGTGTGGTCGTGTGGGTACTGTACTGACGTGGTCTGTGTGGGGTGTGGTCGTGTTGGTACTGTACTGACGTGGTATGTGTGGGGTGTGGTCGTGTTGGTACTGACGTGGTCTGTGTGGGGTGTGGTCGTGTTGGTACTGTACTGACGTGGTCTGTGTGGAGTGTGGTCGTGTTGGTACTGACGTGGTCTGTGTGGGGTGTGGTCGTGTTGGTACTGTACTGACGTGGTCTGTGTGGGGTGTGGTCGTGTTGGTACTGTACTGACGTGGTATGTGTGGGGTGTGGCCGTGTTGGTACTGTACTGACGTGGTCTGTGTGGGGTGTGGTCGTGTTGGTACTGTACTGACGTGGTCTGTGTGGGGTGTGGTCGTGTTGGTACTGTACTGACGTGGTCTGTGTGGGGTGTGGCCGTGTTGGTACTGTACTGACGTGGTATGTGTGGGGTGTGGTCGTGTTGGTACTGTACTGACGTGGTCTGTGTGGGGTGTGGTCGTGTTGGTACTGTACTGACGTGGTCTGTGTGGGGTGTGGTCGTGTTGGTACTGACGTTGTCTGTGTGGGGTGTGGTCGTGTTGGTACTGTACTGACGTGGTCTGTGTGGGGTGTGGCCGTGTTGGTACTGACGTTGTCTGTGTGGGGTGTGGTCGTGTTGGTACTGTACTGACGTGGTCTGTGTGGGGTGTGGCCGTGTTGGTACTGACGTTGTCTGTGTGGGGTGTGGTCGTGTTGGTACTGTACTGACGTGGTCTGTGTGGGGTGTGGTCGTGTTGGTACTGTACTGACGTGGTCTGTGTGGGGTGTGGCCGTGTTGGTACTGACGTTGTCTGTGTGGGGTGTGGTCGTGTTGGTACTGTACTGACGTGGTCTGTGTGGGGTGTGGTCGTGTTGGTACTGTACTGACGTGGTCTGTGTGGGGTGTGGTCGTGTTGGTACTGTACTGACGTGGTCTGTGTGGGGTGTGGCCGTGTTGGTACTGACGTGGTCTGTGTGGGGTGTGGTCGTGTTGGTACTGACGTGGTCTGTGTGGGGTGTGGTCGTGTTGGTACTGTACTGACGTGGTCTGTGTGGGGTGTGGTCGTGTTGGTACTGACGTGGTCTGTGTGGGGTGTGGCCGTGTTGGTACTGACGTGGTCTGTGTGGGGTGTGGTCGTGTTGGTACTGTACTGACGTGGTATGTGTGGGGTGTGGTCGTGTTGGTACTGACGTGGTCTGTGTGGGGTGTGGTCGTGTTGGTACTGTACTGACGTGGTCTGTGTGGGGTGTGGTCGTGTTGGTACTGACGTGGTCTGTGTGGGATGTGGTCGTGTTGGTACTGTACTGACGTGGTCTGTGTGGGGTGTGGTCGTGTTGGTACTGTACTGACGTGGTCTGTGTGGGGTGTGGTCGTGTTGGTACTGACGTGGTCTGTGTGGGGTGTGGTCGTGTTGGTACTGTACTGACGTGGTCTGTGTGGGGTGTGGTCGTGTTGGTACTGACGTGGTCTGTGTGGGGTTTGGCCGTGTTGGTACTGACGTGGTCTGTGTGGGGTGTGGTCGTGTTGGTACTGTACTGACGTGATCTGTGTGGGGTGTGGTCGTGTTGGTACTGTACTACCGTGGTATGTGTGGGATGTGGTCGTGTTGGTACTGTACTGCCGTGGTATGTGTGGGGTGTGGTCGTGTTGGTACTGACGTGGTCTGTGTGGGGTGTGGTCGTGTTGGTACTGTACTGACGTGGTCTGTGTGGGGTGTGGTCGTGTTGGTACTGTACTGACGTGGTCTGTGTGGGGTGTGGTCGTGTTGGTACTGACGTGGTCTGTGTGGGGTGTGGTCGTGTTGGTACTGACGTGGTCTGTGTGGGGTGTGGTCGTGTTGGTACTGACGTGGTCTGTGTGGGGTGTGGCCGTGTTGGTACTGACGTGGTCTGTGTGGGGTGTGGTCGTGTTGGTACTGACGTGGTCTGTGTGGGGTGTGGTCGTGTGGGTACTGTACTGACGTGGTCTGTGTGGGGTGTGGTCGTGTTGGTACTGTACTGACGTGGTATGTGTGGGGTGTGGTCGTGTTGGTACTGACGTGGTCTGTGTGGGGTGTGGTCGTGTTGGTACTGTACTGACGTGGTCTGTGTGGAGTGTGGTCGTGTTGGTACTGACGTGGTCTGTGTGGGGTGTGGTCGTGTTGGTACTGTACTGACGTGGTCTGTGTGGGGTGTGGTCGTGTTGGTACTGTACTGACGTGGTATGTGTGGGGTGTGGCCGTGTTGGTACTGTACTGACGTGGTCTGTGTGGGGTGTGGTCGTGTTGGTACTGTACTGACGTGGTCTGTGTGGGGTGTGGTCGTGTTGGTACTGTACTGACGTGGTCTGTGTGGGGTGTGGCCGTGTTGGTGCTGTACTGACGTGGTATGTGTGGGGTGTGGTCGTGTTGGTACTGTACTGACGTGGTCTGTGTGGGGTGTGGTCGTGTTGGTACTGTACTGACGTGGTCTGTGTGGGGTGTGGTCGTGTTGGTACTGACGTTGTCTGTGTGGGGTGTGGTCGTGTTGGTACTGTACTGACGTGGTCTGTGTGGGGTGTGGCCGTGTTGGTACTGACGTCTGTGTGGGGTGTGGTCGTGTTGGTACTGTACTGACGTGGTCTGTGTGGGGTGTGGCCGTGTTGGTACTGACGTTGTCTGTGTGGGGTGTGGTCGTGTTGGTACTGTACTGACGTGGTCTGTGTGGGGTGTGGTCGTGTTGGTACTGTACTGACGTGGTCTGTGTGGGGTGTGGCCGTGTTGGTACTGACGTTGTCTGTGTGGGGTGTGGTCGTGTTGGTACTGTACTGACGTGGTCTGTGTGGGGTGTGGTCGTGTTGGTACTGTACTGACGTGGTCTGTGTGGGGTGTGGTCGTGTTGGTACTGTACTGACGTGGTCTGTGTGGGGTGTGACCGTGTTGGTACTGACGTGGTCTGTGTGGGGTGTGGTCGTGTTGGTACTGACGTGGTCTGTGTGGGGTGTGGTCGTGTTGGTACTGTACTGACGTGGTCTGTGTGGGGTGTGGTCGTGTTGGTACTGACGTGGTCTGTGTGGGGTGTGGCCGTGTTGGTACTGACGTGGTCTGTGTGGGGTGTGGTCGTGTTGGTACTGTACTGACGTGGTATGTGTGGGGTGTGGTCGTGTTGGTACTGACGTGGTCTGTGTGGGGTGTGGTCGTGTTGGTACTGTACTGACGTGGTCTGTGTGGGGTGTGGTCGTGTTGGTACTGACGTGGTCTGTGTGGGATGTGGTCGTGTTGGTACTGTACTGACGTGGTCTGTGTGGGGTGTGGTCGTGTTGGTACTGTACTGACGTGGTCTGTGTGGGGTGTGGTCGTGTTGGTACTGACGTGGTCTGTGTGGGGTGTGGTCGTGTTGGTACTGTACTGACGTGGTCTGTGTGGGGTGTGGTCGTGTTGGTACTGACGTGGTCTGTGTGGGGTTTGGCCGTGTTGGTACTGACGTGGTCTGTGTGGGGTGTGGTCGTGTTGGTACTGTACTGACGTGATCTGTGTGGGGTGTGGTCGTGTTGGTACTGTACTACCGTGGTATGTGTGGGGTGTGGTCGTGTTGGTACTGTACTGCCGTGGTATGTGTGGGGTGTGGTCGTGTTGGTACTGACGTGGTCTGTGTGGGGTGTGGTCGTGTTGGTACTGTACTGACGTGGTCTGTGTGGGGTGTGGTCGTGTTGGTACTGTACTGACGTGGTCTGTGTGGGGTGTGGTCGTGTTGGTACTGACGTGGTCTGTGTGGGGTGTGGTCGTGTTGGTACTGACGTGGTCTGTGTGGGGTGTGGCCGTGTTGGTACTGACGTGGTCTGTGTGGGGTGTGGTCGTGTTGGTACTGACGTGGTCTGTGTGGGGTGTGGTCGTGTGGGTACTGTACTGACGTGGTCTGTGTGGGGTGTGGTCGTGTTGGTACTGTACTGACGTGGTATGTGTGGGGTGTGGTCGTGTTGGTACTGACGTGGTCTGTGTGGGGTGTGGTCGTGTTGGTACTGTACTGACGTGGTCTGTGTGGAGTGTGGTCGTGTTGGTACTGACGTGGTCTGTGTGGGGTGTGGTCGTGTTGGTACTGTACTGACGTGGTCTGTGTGGGGTGTGGTCGTGTTGGTACTGTACTGACGTGGTATGTGTGGGGTGTGGCCGTGTTGGTACTGTACTGACGTGGTCTGTGTGGGGTGTGGTCGTGTTGGTACTGTACTGACGTGGTCTGTGTGGGGTGTGGTCGTGTTGGTACTGTACTGACGTGGTATGTGTGGGGTGTGGCCGTGTTGGTACTGTACTGACGTGGTATGTGTGGGGTGTGGTCGTGTTGGTACTGTACTGACGTGGTCTGTGTGGGGTGTGGCCGTGTTGGTACTGACGTCTGTGTGGGGTGTGGTCGTGTTGGTACTGTACTGACGTGGTCTGTGTGGGGTGTGGCCGTGTTGGTACTGACGTTGTCTGTGTGGGGTGTGGTCGTGTTGGTACTGTACTGACGTGGTCTGTGTGGGGTGTGGTCGTGTTGGTACTGTACTGACGTGGTCTGTGTGGGGTGTGGCCGTGTTGGTACTGACGTGGTCTGTGTGGGGTGTGGTCGTGTTGGTACTGTACTGACGTGGTCTGTGTGGGGTGTGGTCGTGTTGGTACTGTACTGACGTGGTCTGTGTGGGGTGTGGTCGTGTTGGTACTGTACTGACGTGGTCTGTGTGGGGTGTGGCCGTGTTGGTACTGACGTGGTCTGTGTGGGGTGTGGTCGTGTTGGTACTGACGTGGTCTGTGTGGGGTGTGGTCGTGTTGGTACTGTACTGACGTGGTATGTGTGGGGTGTGGTCGTGTTGGTACTGACGTGGTCTGTGTGGGGTGTGGTCGTGTTGGTACTGTACTGACGTGGTCTGTGTGGAGTGTGGTCGTGTTGGTACTGACGTGGTCTGTGTGGGGTGTGGTCGTGTTGGTACTGTACTGACGTGGTCTGTGTGGGGTGTGGTCGTGTTGGTACTGTACTGACGTGGTATGTGTGGGGTGTGGCCGTGTTGGTACTGTACTGACGTGGTCTGTGTGGGGTGTGGTCGTGTTGGTACTGTACTGACGTGGTCTGTGTGGGGTGTGGTCGTGTTGGTACTGTACTGACGTGGTCTGTGTGGGGTGTGGCCGTGTTGGTACTGTACTGACGTGGTATGTGTGGGGTGTGGTCGTGTTGGTACTGTACTGACGTGGTCTGTGTGGGGTGTGGTCGTGTTGGTACTGTACTGACGTGGTCTGTGTGGGGTGTGGTCGTGTTGGTACTGACGTTGTCTGTGTGGGGTGTGGTCGTGTTGGTACTGTACTGACGTGGTCTGTGTGGGGTGTGGCCGTGTTGGTACTGACGTTGTCTGTGTGGGGTGTGGTCGTGTTGGTACTGTACTGACGTGGTCTGTGTGGGGTGTGGCCGTGTTGGTACTGACGTTGTCTGTGTGGGGTGTGGTCGTGTTGGTACTGTACTGACGTGGTCTGTGTGGGGTGTGGTCGTGTTGGTACTGTACTGACGTGGTCTGTGTGGGGTGTGGCCGTGTTGGTACTGACGTTGTCTGTGTGGGGTGTGGTCGTGTTGGTACTGTACTGACGTGGTCTGTGTGGGGTGTGGTCGTGTTGGTACTGTACTGACGTGGTCTGTGTGGGGTGTGGTCGTGTTGGTACTGTACTGACGTGGTCTGTGTGGGGTGTGGCCGTGTTGGTACTGACGTGGTCTGTGTGGGGTGTGGTCGTGTTGGTACTGACGTGGTCTGTGTGGGGTGTGGTCGTGTTGGTACTGTACTGACGTGGTCTGTGTGGGGTGTGGTCGTGTTGGTACTGACGTGGTCTGTGTGGGGTGTGGCCGTGTTGGTACTGACGTGGTCTGTGTGGGGTGTGGTCGTGTTGGTACTGTACTGACGTGGTATGTGTGGGGTGTGGTCGTGTTGGTACTGACGTGGTCTGTGTGGGGTGTGGTCGTGTTGGTACTGTACTGACGTGGTCTGTGTGGGGTGTGGTCGTGTTGGTACTGACGTGGTCTGTGTGGGATGTGGTCGTGTTGGTACTGTACTGACGTGGTCTGTGTGGGGTGTGGTCGTGTTGGTACTGTACTGACGTGGTCTGTGTGGGGTGTGGTCGTGTTGGTACTGACGTGGTCTGTGTGGGGTGTGGTCGTGTTGGTACTGTACTGACGTGGTCTGTGTGGGGTGTGGTCGTGTTGGTACTGACGTGGTCTGTGTGGGGTTTGGCCGTGTTGGTACTGACGTGGTCTGTGTGGGGTGTGGTCGTGTTGGTACTGTACTGACGTGATCTGTGTGGGGTGTGGTCGTGTTGGTACTGTACTACCGTGGTATGTGTGGGATGTGGTCGTGTTGGTACTGTACTGCCGTGGTATGTGTGGGGTGTGGTCGTGTTGGTACTGACGTGGTCTGTGTGGGGTGTGGTCGTGTTGGTACTGTACTGACGTGGTCTGTGTGGGGTGTGGTCGTGTTGGTACTGTACTGACGTGGTCTGTGTGGGGTGTGGTCGTGTTGGTACTGACGTGGTCTGTGTGGGGTGTGGTCGTGTTGGTACTGACGTGGTCTGTGTGGGGTGTGGTCGTGTTGGTACTGACGTGGTCTGTGTGGGGTGTGGCCGTGTTGGTACTGACGTGGTCTGTGTGGGGTGTGGTCGTGTTGGTACTGACGTGGTCTGTGTGGGGTGTGGTCGTGTGGGTACTGTACTGACGTGGTCTGTGTGGGGTGTGGTCGTGTTGGTACTGTACTGACGTGGTATGTGTGGGGTGTGGTCGTGTTGGTACTGACGTGGTCTGTGTGGGGTGTGGTCGTGTTGGTACTGTACTGACGTGGTCTGTGTGGAGTGTGGTCGTGTTGGTACTGACGTGGTCTGTGTGGGGTGTGGTCGTGTTGGTACTGTACTGACGTGGTCTGTGTGGGGTGTGGTCGTGTTGGTACTGTACTGACGTGGTATGTGTGGGGTGTGGCCGTGTTGGTACTGTACTGACGTGGTCTGTGTGGGGTGTGGTCGTGTTGGTACTGTACTGACGTGGTCTGTGTGGGGTGTGGTCGTGTTGGTACTGTACTGACGTGGTCTGTGTGGGGTGTGGCCGTGTTGGTACTGTACTGACGTGGTATGTGTGGGGTGTGGTCGTGTTGGTACTGTACTGACGTGGTCTGTGTGGGGTGTGGTCGTGTTGGTACTGTACTGACGTGGTCTGTGTGGGGTGTGGTCGTGTTGGTACTGACGTTGTCTGTGTGGGGTGTGGTCGTGTTGGTACTGTACTGACGTGGTCTGTGTGGGGTGTGGCCGTGTTGGTACTGACGTCTGTGTGGGGTGTGGTCGTGTTGGTACTGTACTGACGTGGTCTGTGTGGGGTGTGGCCGTGTTGGTACTGACGTTGTCTGTGTGGGGTGTGGTCGTGTTGGTACTGTACTGACGTGGTCTGTGTGGGGTGTGGTCGTGTTGGTACTGTACTGACGTGGTCTGTGTGGGGTGTGGCCGTGTTGGTACTGACGTTGTCTGTGTGGGGTGTGGTCGTGTTGGTACTGTACTGACGTGGTCTGTGTGGGGTGTGGTCGTGTTGGTACTGTACTGACGTGGTCTGTGTGGGGTGTGGTCGTGTTGGTACTGTACTGACGTGGTCTGTGTGGGGTGTGACCGTGTTGGTACTGACGTGGTCTGTGTGGGGTGTGGTCGTGTTGGTACTGACGTGGTCTGTGTGGGGTGTGGTCGTGTTGGTACTGTACTGACGTGGTCTGTGTGGGGTGTGGTCGTGTTGGTACTGACGTGGTCTGTGTGGGGTGTGGCCGTGTTGGTACTGACGTGGTCTGTGTGGGGTGTGGTCGTGTTGGTACTGTACTGACGTGGTATGTGTGGGGTGTGGTCGTGTTGGTACTGACGTGGTCTGTGTGGGGTGTGGTCGTGTTGGTACTGTACTGACGTGGTCTGTGTGGGGTGTGGTCGTGTTGGTACTGACGTGGTCTGTGTGGGATGTGGTCGTGTTGGTACTGTACTGACGTGGTCTGTGTGGGGTGTGGTCGTGTTGGTACTGTACTGACGTGGTCTGTGTGGGGTGTGGTCGTGTTGGTACTGACGTGGTCTGTGTGGGGTGTGGTCGTGTTGGTACTGTACTGACGTGGTCTGTGTGGGGTGTGGTCGTGTTGGTACTGACGTGGTCTGTGTGGGGTTTGGCCGTGTTGGTACTGACGTGGTCTGTGTGGGGTGTGGTCGTGTTGGTACTGTACTGACGTGATCTGTGTGGGGTGTGGTCGTGTTGGTACTGTACTACCGTGGTATGTGTGGGGTGTGGTCGTGTTGGTACTGTACTGCCGTGGTATGTGTGGGGTGTGGTCGTGTTGGTACTGACGTGGTCTGTGTGGGGTGTGGTCGTGTTGGTACTGTACTGACGTGGTCTGTGTGGGGTGTGGTCGTGTTGGTACTGTACTGACGTGGTCTGTGTGGGGTGTGGTCGTGTTGGTACTGACGTGGTCTGTGTGGGGTGTGGTCGTGTTGGTACTGACGTGGTCTGTGTGGGGTGTGGCCGTGTTGGTACTGACGTGGTCTGTGTGGGGTGTGGTCGTGTTGGTACTGACGTGGTCTGTGTGGGGTGTGGTCGTGTGGGTACTGTACTGACGTGGTCTGTGTGGGGTGTGGTCGTGTTGGTACTGTACTGACGTGGTATGTGTGGGGTGTGGTCGTGTTGGTACTGACGTGGTCTGTGTGGGGTGTGGTCGTGTTGGTACTGTACTGACGTGGTCTGTGTGGAGTGTGGTCGTGTTGGTACTGACGTGGTCTGTGTGGGGTGTGGTCGTGTTGGTACTGTACTGACGTGGTCTGTGTGGGGTGTGGTCGTGTTGGTACTGTACTGACGTGGTATGTGTGGGGTGTGGCCGTGTTGGTACTGTACTGACGTGGTCTGTGTGGGGTGTGGTCGTGTTGGTACTGTACTGACGTGGTCTGTGTGGGGTGTGGTCGTGTTGGTACTGTACTGACGTGGTATGTGTGGGGTGTGGCCGTGTTGGTACTGTACTGACGTGGTATGTGTGGGGTGTGGTCGTGTTGGTACTGTACTGACGTGGTCTGTGTGGGGTGTGGCCGTGTTGGTACTGACGTCTGTGTGGGGTGTGGTCGTGTTGGTACTGTACTGACGTGGTCTGTGTGGGGTGTGGCCGTGTTGGTACTGACGTTGTCTGTGTGGGGTGTGGTCGTGTTGGTACTGTACTGACGTGGTCTGTGTGGGGTGTGGTCGTGTTGGTACTGTACTGACGTGGTCTGTGTGGGGTGTGGCCGTGTTGGTACTGACGTGGTCTGTGTGGGGTGTGGTCGTGTTGGTACTGTACTGACGTGGTCTGTGTGGGGTGTGGTCGTGTTGGTACTGTACTGACGTGGTCTGTGTGGGGTGTGGTCGTGTTGGTACTGTACTGACGTGGTCTGTGTGGGGTGTGGCCGTGTTGGTACTGACGTGGTCTGTGTGGGGTGTGGTCGTGTTGGTACTGACGTGGTCTGTGTGGGGTGTGGTCGTGTTGGTACTGTACTGACGTGGTCTGTGTGGGGTGTGGTCGTGTTGGTACTGTACTGACGTGGTCTGTGTGGGGTGTGGCCGTGTTGGTACTGACGTGGTCTGTGTGGGGTGTGGTCGTGTTGGTACTGTACTGACGTGGTCTGTGTGGGGTGTGGTCGGGTTGGTACTGACGTGGTCTGTGTGGGGTGCGGCCGTGTTGGTACTGTACTGACGTGGTCTGTGTGGGGTGTGGCCGTGTTGGTACTGACGTGGTCTGTGTGGGGTGTGGTCGTGTTGGTACTGACGTGGTCTGTGTGGGGTGTGGTCGTGTTGGTACTGTACTGACGTGGTCTGTGTGGGGTGTGGTCGTGTTGGTACTGTACTGACGTGGTCTGTGTGGGGTGTGGTCGTGTTGGTACTGTACTGACGTGGTATGTGTGGGGTGTGGTCGTGTTGGTACTGTACTGACGTGGTCTGTGTGGGGTGTGGTCGTGTTGGTACTGACGTGGTCTGTGTGGGGTGTGGTCGTGTTGGCACTGACGTGGTCTGTGTGGGGTGTGGCCGTGTTGGTACTGACGTGGTCTGTGTGGGGTGTGGTCGTGTTGGTACTGACGTGGTCTGTGTGGGGTGTGGTCGTGTTGGTACTGTACTGACGTGGTATGTGTGGGGTGTGGCCGTGTTGGTACTGTACTGACGTGGTCTGTGTGGGGTGTGGTCGTGTTGGTACTGTACTGACGTGGTCTGTGTGGGGTGTGGTCGTGTTGGTACTGTACTGACGTGGTCTGTGTGGGGTGTGGTCGTGTTGGTACTGTACTGACGTGGTCTGTGTGGGGTGTGGTCGTGTTGGTACTGTACTGACGTGGTCTGTGTGGGGTGTGGTCGTGTTGGTACTGTACTGACGTGGTATGTGTGGGGTGTGGTCCTGTTGGTACTGTACTGACGTGGTCTGTGTGGGGTGTGGTCGTGTTGGTACTGTACTGACGTGGTATGTGTGGGGTGTGGTCGTGTTGGTACTGTACTGACGTAGTCTGTGTGGGGTGTGGTCGTGTTGGTACTGTACTGACGTGGTCTGTGTGGGGTGTGGCCGTGTTGGTACTGACGTTGTCTGTGTGGGGTGTGGTCGTGTTGGTACTGTACTGACGTGGTCTGTGTGGGGTGTGGTCGTGTTGGTACTGTACTGACGTGGTCTGTGTGGGGTGTGGTCGTGTTGGTACTGTACTGACGTGGTCTGTGTGGGGTGTGGCCGTGTTGGTACTGACGTGGTCTGTGTGGGGTGTGGTCGTGTTGGTACTGTACTGACGTGGTCTGTGTGGGGTGTGGTCGTGTTGGTACTGTACTGACGTGGTCTGTGTGGGGTGTGGTCGTGTTGGTACTGTACTGACGTGGTCTGTGTGGGGTGTGGCCGTGTTGGTACTGACGTGGTCTGTGTGGGGTGTGGTCGTGTTGGTACTGACGTGGTCTGTGTGGGGTGTGGTCGTGTTGGTACTGTACTGACGTGGTCTGTGTGGGGTGTGGTCGTGTTGGTACTGTACTGACGTGGTCTGTGTGGGGTGTGGCCGTGTTGGTACTGACGTGGTCTGTGTGGGGTGTGGTCGTGTTGGTACTGTACTGACGTGGTCTGTGTGGGGTGTGGTCGGGTTGGTACTGACGTGGTCTGTGTGGGGTGCGGCCGTGTTGGTACTGTACTGACGTGGTCTGTGTGGGGTGTGGCCGTGTTGGTACTGACGTGGTCTGTGTGGGGTGTGGTCGTGTTGGTACTGACGTGGTCTGTGTGGGGTGTGGTCGTGTTGGTACTGTACTGACGTGGTCTGTGTGGGGTGTGGTCGTGTTGGTACTGTACTGACGTGGTCTGTGTGGGGTGTGGTCGTGTTGGTACTGTACTGACGTGGTATGTGTGGGGTGTGGTCGTGTTGGTACTGTACTGACGTGGTCTGTGTGGGGTGTGGTCGTGTTGGTACTGACGTGGTCTGTGTGGGGTGTGGTCGTGTTGGCACTGACGTGGTCTGTGTGGGGTGTGGCCGTGTTGGTACTGACGTGGTCTGTGTGGGGTGTGGTCGTGTTGGTACTGACGTGGTCTGTGTGGGGTGTGGTCGTGTTGGTACTGTACTGACGTGGTATGTGTGGGGTGTGGCCGTGTTGGTACTGTACTGACGTGGTCTGTGTGGGGTGTGGTCGTGTTGGTACTGTACTGACGTGGTCTGTGTGGGGTGTGGTCGTGTTGGTACTGTACTGACGTGGTCTGTGTGGGGTGTGGTCGTGTTGGTACTGTACTGACGTGGTCTGTGTGGGGTGTGGTCGTGTTGGTACTGTACTGACGTGGTCTGTGTGGGGTGTGGTCGTGTTGGTACTGTACTGACGTGGTATGTGTGGGGTGTGGTCCTGTTGGTACTGTACTGACGTGGTCTGTGTGGGGTGTGGTCGTGTTGGTACTGTACTGACGTGGTATGTGTGGGGTGTGGTCGTGTTGGTACTGTACTGACGTAGTCTGTGTGGGGTGTGGTCGTGTTGGTACTGTACTGACGTGGTCTGTGTGGGGTGTGGCCGTGTTGGTACTGACGTTGTCTGTGTGGGGTGTGGTCGTGTTGGTACTGTACTGACGTGGTCTGTGTGGGGTGTGGTCGTGTTGGTACTGTACTGACGTGGTCTGTGTGGGGTGTGGTCGTGTTGGTACTGTACTGACGTGGTCTGTGTGGGGTGTGGCCGTGTTGGTACTGACGTGGTCTGTGTGGGGTGTGGTCGTGTTGGTACTGACGTGGTCTGTGTGGGGTGTGGTCGTGTTGGTACTGTACTGACGTGGTCTGTGTGGGGTGTGGTCGTGTTGGTACTGACGTGGTCTGTGTGGGGTGTGGTCGTGTTGGTACTGTACTGACGTGGTCTGTGTGGGGTGTGGTCGTGTTGGTACTGACGTGGTCTGTGTGGGGTGTGGTCGTGTTGGTACTGTACTGACGTGTTCTGTGTGGGGTGTGGTCGTGTTGGTACTGACGTGGTCTGTGTGGGGTGTGGTCGTGTTGGTACTGTACTGACGTGGTATGTGTGGGGTGTGGTCGTGTTGGTGCTGACGTGGTCTGTGTGGGGTTTGGCCGTGTTGGTACTGACGTGGTCTGTGTTGGGTGTGGTCGGGTTGGTACTGACGTGGTCTGTGTGGGGTGCGGCCGTGTTGGTACTGTACTGACGTGGTCTGTGTGGGGTGTGGCCGTGTTGGTACTGACGTGGTCTGTGTGGGGTGTGGTCGTGTTGGTACTGACGTGGTCGGTGTGGGGTGTGGTCGTGTTGGTACTGTACTGACGTGGTTTGTGTGGGGTGTGGTCGTGTTGGTACTGTACTGACGTGGTCTGTGTGGGGTGTGGTCGTGTTGGTACTGTACTGACGTGGTATGTGTGGGGTGTGGTCGTGTTGGTACTGTACTGACGTGGTCTGTGTGGGGTGTGGTCGTGTTGGTATTGTACTGACGTGGTCTGTGTGGGGTGTGGTCGTGTTGGTACTGTACTGACGTGGTCTGTGTGGGGTGTGGTCGTGTTGGTACTGACGTGGTCTGTGTGGGGTGTGGTCGTGTTGGTACTGTACTGACGTGGTCTGTGTGGGGTATGGTCGTGTTAGTACTGACGTGGTATGTGTGGGGTGTGGTCGTGTTGGTACTGTACTGACGTGGTCTGTGTGGGGTGTGGTCGTGGTGGTACTGTACTGACGTGGTCTGTGTGGGGTGTGGTCGTGTTGGTACTGTACTGACGTGGTCTGTGTGGGGTGTGGTCGTGTTGGTACTGACGTGGTCTGTGTGGGGTGTGGCCGTGTTGGTACTGACGTGGTCTGTGTGGGGTGTGGTCGTGTTGGTACTGTACTGACGTGGTATGTGTGGGGTGTGGTCGTGTTGGTACTGACGTGGTCTGTGTGGGGTGTGGTCGTGTTGGTACTGTACTGACGTGGTCTGTGTGGGGTGTGGTCGTGTTGGTACTGACGTGGTCTGTGTGGGATGTGGTCGTGTTGGTACTGTACTGACGTGGTCTGTGTGGGGTGGGGTCGTGTTGGTACTGTACTGACGTGGTCTGTGTGGGGTGTGGTCGTGTTGGTACTGACGTGGTCTGTGTGGGGTGTGGTCGTGTTGGTACTGTACTGACGTGGTCTGTGTGGGGTGTGGTCGTGTTGGTACTGACGTGGTCTGTGTGGGGTTTGGCCGTGTTGGTACTGACGTGGTCTGTGTGGGGTGTGGTCGTGTTGGTACTGTACTGACGTGATCTGTGTGGGGTGTGGTCGTGTTGGTACTGTACTACCGTGGTATGTGTGGGGTGTGGTCGTGTTGGTACTGTACTGCCGTGGTATGTGTGGGGTGTGGTCGTGTTGGTACTGACGTGGTCTGTGTGGGGTGTGGTCGTTTTGGTACTGTACTGACGTGGTCTGTGTGGGGTGTGGTCGTGTTGGTACTGACGTGGTCTGTGTGGGGTGTGGTCGTGTTGGTACTGTACTGACGTGGTCTGTGTGGGGTGTGGTCGTGTTGGTACTGACGTGGTCTGTGTGGGGTGTGGTCGTGTTGGTACTGTACTGACGTGGTCTGTGTGGGGTGTGGCCGTGTTGGTACTGACGTGGTCGGTGTGGGGTGTGGTCGTGTTGGTACTTAACTGACGTGGTCTGTGTGGGGTGTGGTCGTGTTAGTACTGACGTGGTATGTGTGGGGTGTGGTCGTGTTGGTACTGTACTGACGTGGTCTGTGTGGGGTGTGGTCGTGTTGGTACTGTACTGACGTGGTCTGTGTGGGGTGTGGTCGTGTTGGTACTGTACTGACGTGGTCTGTGTGGGGTGTGGTCGTGGTGGTACTGACGTGGTCGGTGTGGGGTGTGGTCGTGTTGGTACTGTACTGACGTGGTCTGTGTGGGGTGTGGTCGTGTTAGTACTGACGTGGTATGTGTGGGGTGTGGTCGTGTTGGTACTGTACTGACGTGGTCTGTGTGGGGTGTGGTCGTGTCGGTACTGTACTGACGTGATCTGTGTGGGGTGTGGTCGTGTTGGTACTGACGTGGTCTGTGTGGGGTGTGGTCGTGTTGGTACTGTACTGACGTGGTCTGTGTGAGGTGTGGTCGTGTTGGTACTGTACTGACGTGGTCTGTGTGGGGTGTGGTCGTGTCGGGACTGTACTGACGTGGTCTGTGTGGGGTGTGGTCGTGTTGGTACTGACGTGGTCTGTGTGGGGTGTGGTCGTGTTGGTACTGTACTGACGTGGTCTGTGTGAGGTGTGGTCGTGTTGGTACTGTACTGACGTGATCTGTGTGGGGTGTGGTGGTGTTGGTACTGTACTGACGTGGTCTGTGTGGGGTGTGGTCGTGTTGGTACTGTACTGACGTGGTATGTGTGGGGTGTGGTCGTGTTGGTACTGACGTGGTCTGTGTGGGGTGTGGTCGTGTTGGTACTGACGTGGTCTGTGTGGGGTGTGGTCGTGTTGGTACTGTACTGACGTGGTCTGTGTGGGGTGTGGTCGTGTTGGTACTGTACTGACGTGGTCTGTTTGGGGTGTGGTCGTGTTGGTACTGACGTGGTCTGTGTGGGGTGTGGTCGTGTTGGTACTGACGTGGTCTGTGTGGGGTGTGGTCGTGTTGGTACTGTACTGACGTGGTCTGTGTGGGGTGTGGTCGTGTTGGTACTGTACTGACGTGGTCTGTGTGGGGTGTGGTCGTGTTGGTACTGTACTGACGTGGTCTGTGTGGGGTGTGGTCGTGTTTTTACTGTACTGACGTGGTATGTGTGGGGTGTGGTCGTGTTGGTACTGTACTGACGTGGTATGTGTGAGGTGTGGTCGTGTTGGTACTGTACTGACGTGGTCTGTGTGGGGTGTGGTCGTGTTGGTACTGTACTGACGTGGTCTGTGTGGGGTGTGGTCGTGGTGGTACTGACGTGGTCGGTGTGGGGTGTGGTCGTGTTGGTACTGTACTGACGTGGTCTGTGTGGGGTGTGGTCGTGTTAGTACTGACGTGGTCTGTGTGGGGTGTGGTCGTGTGGGTACTGTACTGACGTGGTCTGTGTGGGGTGTGGTCGTGTTGGTACTGTACTGACGTGGTATGTGTGGGGTGTGGTCGTGTTGGTACTGACGTGGTCTGTGTGGGGTGTGGTCGTGTTGGTACTGTACTGACGTGGTCTGTGTGGAGTGTGGTCGTGTTGGTACTGACGTGGTCTGTGTGGGGTGTGGTCGTGTTGGTACTGTACTGACGTGGTCTGTGTGGGGTGTGGTCGTGTTGGTACTGTACTGACGTGGTATGTGTGGGGTGTGGCCGTGTTGGTACTGTACTGACGTGGTCTGTGTGGGGTGTGGTCGTGTTGGTACTGTACTGACGTGGTCTGTGTGGGGTGTGGTCGTGTTGGTACTGTACTGACGTGGTCTGTGTGGGGTGTGGCCGTGTTGGTACTGTACTGACGTGGTATGTGTGGGGTGTGGTCGTGTTGGTACTGTACTGACGTGGTCTGTGTGGGGTGTGGTCGTGTTGGTACTGTACTGACGTGGTCTGTGTGGGGTGTGGTCGTGTTGGTACTGACGTTGTCTGTGTGGGGTGTGGTCGTGTTGGTACTGTACTGACGTGGTCTGTGTGGGGTGTGGCCGTGTTGGTACTGACGTTGTCTGTGTGGGGTGTGGTCGTGTTGGTACTGTACTGACGTGGTCTGTGTGGGGTGTGGCCGTGTTGGTACTGACGTTGTCTGTGTGGGGTGTGGTCGTGTTGGTACTGTACTGACGTGGTCTGTGTGGGGTGTGGTCGTGTTGGTACTGTACTGACGTGGTCTGTGTGGGGTGTGGCCGTGTTGGTACTGACGTTGTCTGTGTGGGGTGTGGTCGTGTTGGTACTGTACTGACGTGGTCTGTGTGGGGTGTGGTCGTGTTGGTACTGTACTGACGTGGTCTGTGTGGGGTGTGGTCGTGTTGGTACTGTACTGACGTGGTCTGTGTGGGGTGTGGCCGTGTTGGTACTGACGTGGTCTGTGTGGGGTGTGGTCGTGTTGGTACTGACGTGGTCTGTGTGGGGTGTGGTCGTGTTGGTACTGTACTGACGTGGTCTGTGTGGGGTGTGGTCGTGTTGGTACTGACGTGGTCTGTGTGGGGTGTGGCCGTGTTGGTACTGACGTGGTCTGTGTGGGGTGTGGTCGTGTTGGTACTGTACTGACGTGGTATGTGTGGGGTGTGGTCGTGTTGGTACTGACGTGGTCTGTGTGGGGTGTGGTCGTGTTGGTACTGTACTGACGTGGTCTGTGTGGGGTGTGGTCGTGTTGGTACTGACGTGGTCTGTGTGGGATGTGGTCGTGTTGGTACTGTACTGACGTGGTCTGTGTGGGGTGTGGTCGTGTTGGTACTGTACTGACGTGGTCTGTGTGGGGTGTGGTCGTGTTGGTACTGACGTGGTCTGTGTGGGGTGTGGTCGTGTTGGTACTGTACTGACGTGGTCTGTGTGGGGTGTGGTCGTGTTGGTACTGACGTGGTCTGTGTGGGGTTTGGCCGTGTTGGTACTGACGTGGTCTGTGTGGGGTGTGGTCGTGTTGGTACTGTACTGACGTGGTCTGTGTGGGGTGTGGTCGTGTTGGTACTGTACTGACGTGGTCTGTGTGGGGTGTGGTCGTGTTGGTACTGTACTGACGTGGTCTGTGTGGGGTGTGGCCGTGTTGGTACTGACGTGGTCTGTGTGGGGTGTGGTCGTGTTGGTACTGACGTGGTCTGTGTGGGGTGTGGTCGTGTTGGTACTGTACTGACGTGGTCTGTGTGGGGTGTGGTCGTGTTGGTACTGTACTGACGTGGTATGTGTGGGGTGTGGTCCTGTTGGTACTGTACTGACGTGGTCTGTGTGGGGTGTGGTCGTGTTGGTACTGTACTGACGTGGTATGTGTGGGGTGTGGTCGTGTTGGTACTGTACTGACGTAGTCTGTGTGGGGTGTGGTCGTGTTGGTACTGTACTGACGTGGTCTGTGTGGGGTGTGGCCGTGTTGGTACTGACGTTGTCTGTGTGGGGTGTGGTCGTGTTGGTACTGTACTGACGTGGTCTGTGTGGGGTGTGGTCGTGTTGGTACTGTACTGACGTGGTCTGTGTGGGGTGTGGTCGTGTTGGTACTGTACTGACGTGGTCTGTGTGGGGTGTGGCCGTGTTGGTACTGACGTGGTCTGTGTGGGGTGTGGTCGTGTTGGTACTGACGTGGTCTGTGTGGGGTGTGGTCGTGTTGGTACTGTACTGACGTGGTCTGTGTGGGGTGTGGTCGTGTTGGTACTGACGTGGTCTGTGTGGGGTGTGGTCGTGTTGGTACTGTACTGACGTGGTCTGTGTGGGGTGTGGTCGTGTTGGTACTGACGTGGTCTGTGTGGGGTGTGGTCGTGTTGGTACTGTACTGACGTGTTCTGTGTGGGGTGTGGTCGTGTTGGTACTGACGTGGTCTGTGTGGGGTGTGGTCGTGTTGGTACTGTACTGACGTGGTATGTGTGGGGTGTGGTCGTGTTGGTGCTGACGTGGTCTGTGTGGGGTTTGGCCGTGTTGGTACTGACGTGGTCTGTGTTGGGTGTGGTCGGGTTGGTACTGACGTGGTCTGTGTGGGGTGCGGCCGTGTTGGTACTGTACTGACGTGGTCTGTGTGGGGTGTGGCCGTGTTGGTACTGACGTGGTCTGTGTGGGGTGTGGTCGTGTTGGTACTGACGTGGTCGGTGTGGGGTGTGGTCGTGTTGGTACTGTACTGACGTGGTTTGTGTGGGGTGTGGTCGTGTTGGTACTGTACTGACGTGGTCTGTGTGGGGTGTGGTCGTGTTGGTACTGTACTGACGTGGTATGTGTGGGGTGTGGTCGTGTTGGTACTGTACTGACGTGGTCTGTGTGGGGTGTGGTCGTGTTGGTATTGTACTGACGTGGTCTGTGTGGGGTGTGGTCGTGTTGGTACTGTACTGACGTGGTCTGTGTGGGGTGTGGTCGTGTTGGTACTGACGTGGTCTGTGTGGGGTGTGGTCGTGTTGGTACTGTACTGACGTGGTCTGTGTGGGGTATGGTCGTGTTAGTACTGACGTGGTATGTGTGGGGTGTGGTCGTGTTGGTACTGTACTGACGTGGTCTGTGTGGGGTGTGGTCGTGGTGGTACTGTACTGACGTGGTCTGTGTGGGGTGTGGTCGTGTTGGTACTGTACTGACGTGGTCTGTGTGGGGTGTGGTCGTGTTGGTACTGACGTGGTCTGTGTGGGGTGTGGCCGTGTTGGTACTGACGTGGTCTGTGTGGGGTGTGGTCGTGTTGGTACTGTACTGACGTGGTATGTGTGGGGTGTGGTCGTGTTGGTACTGACGTGGTCTGTGTGGGGTGTGGTCGTGTTGGTACTGTACTGACGTGGTCTGTGTGGGGTGTGGTCGTGTTGGTACTGACGTGGTCTGTGTGGGATGTGGTCGTGTTGGTACTGTACTGACGTGGTCTGTGTGGGGTGGGGTCGTGTTGGTACTGTACTGACGTGGTCTGTGTGGGGTGTGGTCGTGTTGGTACTGACGTGGTCTGTGTGGGGTGTGGTCGTGTTGGTACTGTACTGACGTGGTCTGTGTGGGGTGTGGTCGTGTTGGTACTGACGTGGTCTGTGTGGGGTTTGGCCGTGTTGGTACTGACGTGGTCTGTGTGGGGTGTGGTCGTGTTGGTACTGTACTGACGTGATCTGTGTGGGGTGTGGTCGTGTTGGTACTGTACTACCGTGGTATGTGTGGGGTGTGGTCGTGTTGGTACTGTACTGCCGTGGTATGTGTGGGGTGTGGTCGTGTTGGTACTGACGTGGTCTGTGTGGGGTGTGGTCGTTTTGGTACTGTACTGACGTGGTCTGTGTGGGGTGTGGTCGTGTTGGTACTGACGTGGTCTGTGTGGGGTGTGGTCGTGTTGGTACTGTACTGACGTGGTCTGTGTGGGGTGTGGTCGTGTTGGTACTGACGTGGTCTGTGTGGGGTGTGGTCGTGTTGGTACTGTACTGACGTGGTCTGTGTGGGGTGTGGCCGTGTTGGTACTGACGTGGTCGGTGTGGGGTGTGGTCGTGTTGGTACTTAACTGACGTGGTCTGTGTGGGGTGTGGTCGTGTTAGTACTGACGTGGTATGTGTGGGGTGTGGTCGTGTTGGTACTGTACTGACGTGGTCTGTGTGGGGTGTGGTCGTGTTGGTACTGTACTGACGTGGTCTGTGTGGGGTGTGGTCGTGTTGGTACTGTACTGACGTGGTCTGTGTGGGGTGTGGTCGTGGTGGTACTGACGTGGTCGGTGTGGGGTGTGGTCGTGTTGGTACTGTACTGACGTGGTCTGTGTGGGGTGTGGTCGTGTTAGTACTGACGTGGTATGTGTGGGGTGTGGTCGTGTTGGTACTGTACTGACGTGGTCTGTGTGGGGTGTGGTCGTGTCGGTACTGTACTGACGTGATCTGTGTGGGGTGTGGTCGTGTTGGTACTGACGTGGTCTGTGTGGGGTGTGGTCGTGTTGGTACTGTACTGACGTGGTCTGTGTGAGGTGTGGTCGTGTTGGTACTGTACTGACGTGGTCTGTGTGGGTGTGGTCGTGTCGGGACTGTACTGACGTGGTCTGTGTGGGGTGTGGTCGTGTTGGTACTGACGTGGTCTGTGTGGGGTGTGGTCGTGTTGGTTACTGTACTGACGTGGTCTGTGAGGTGTGGTCGTGTTGGTACTGTACTGACGTGATCTGTGTGGGGTGTGGTGGGTGTTGTACTGTACTGACGTGGTCTGTGTGGGGTGTGGTCGTGTTGGTACTGTACTGACGTGGTATGTGTGGGGTGTGGTCGTGTTGGTACTGACGTGGTCTGTGTGGGGTGTGGTCGTGTTGGTACTGACGTGGTCTGTGTGGGGTGTGGTCGTGTTGGTACTGTACTGACGTGGTCTGTGTGGGGTGTGGTCGTGTTGGTACTGTACTGACGTGGTCTGTTTGGGGTGTGGTCGTGTTGGTACTGACGTGGTCTGTGTGGGGTGTGGTCGTGTTGGTACTGGACGTGGTCTGTGTGGGGTGTGGTCGTGTTGGTACTGTACTGACGTGGTCTGTGTGGGGTGTGGTCGTGTTGGTACTGTACTGACGTGGTCTGTGTGGGGTGTGGTCGTGTTGGTACTGTACTGACGTGGTCTGTGTGGGTGTGGTCGTGTTTTACTGTACTGACGTGGTATGTGTGGGGTGTGGTCGTGTTGGTACTGTACTGACGTGGTATGTGTGAGGTGTGGTCGTGTTGGTACTGTACTGACGTGGTCTGTGTGGGGTGTGGTCGTGTTGGTACTGTACTGACGTGGTCTGTGTGGGGTGTGGTCGTGGTGGTACTGACGTGGTCGGTGTGGGGTGTGGTCGTGTTGGTACTGTACTGACGTGGTCTGTGTGGGGTGTGTGGTCGTGTTAGTACTGACGTGGTCTGTGTGGGGTGTGGTCGTGTGGGTACTGTACTGACGTGGTCTGTGTGGGGTGTGGTCGTGTTGGTACTGTACTGACGTGGTATGTGTGGGGTGTGGTCGTGTTGGTACTGACGTGGTCTGTGTGGGGTGTGGTCGTGTTGGTACTGTACTGACGTGGTCTGTGTGGAGGTGTGTCGTGTTGGTACTGACGTGGTCTGTGTGGGGTGTGGTCGTGTTGGTACTGTACTGACGTGGTCTGTGTGGGGTGTGGTCGTGTTGGTACTGTACTGACGTGGTATGTGTGGGGTGTGGCCGTGTTGGTACTGTACTGACGTGGTCTGTGTGGGGTGTGGTCGTGTTGGTACTGTACTGACGTGGTCTGTGTGGGGTGTGGTCGTGTTGGTACTGTACTGACGTGGTCTGTGTGGGGTGTGGCCGTGGTTGGTACTGTACTGACGTGGTATGTGTGGGGTGTGGTCGTGTTGGTACTGTACTGACGTGGTCTGTGTGGGGTGTGGTCGTGTTGGTACTGTACTGACGTGGTCTGTGTGGGGTGTGGTCGTGTTGGTACTGACGTTGTCTGTGTGGGGTGTGGTCGTGTTGGTACTGTACTGACGTGGTCTGTGTGGGGTGTGGCCGTGTTGGTACTGACGTTGTCTGTGTGGGGTGTGGTCGTGTTGGTACTGTACTGACGTGGTCTGTGTGGGGTGTGGTCCGTGTTGGTACTGACGTGGTCTGTGTGGGGTGTGGTCGTGTTGGTACTGTACTGACGTGGTCTGTGTGGGTGTGGTCGTGTTGGTACTGTACTGACGTGGTCTGTGTGGGGTGTGGCCGTGTGTACTGACGTTGTCTGTGTGGGTGTGGTCGTGTTGGTACTGTACTGACGTGGTCTGTGTGGGGTGTGGTCGTGTTGGTACTGTACTGACGTGGTCTGTGTGGGGTGTGGTCGTGTTGGTACTGTACTGACGTGGTCTGTGTGGGGTGTGGCCGTGTTGGTACTGACGTGGTCTGTGTGGGGTGTGGTCGTGTTGGTACTGACGTGGTCTGTGTGGGGTGTGGTCGTGTTGGTACTGTACTGACGTGGTCTGTGTGGGGTGTGGTCGTGTTGGTACTGACGTGGTCTGTGTGGGGTGTGGCCGTGTTGGTACTGTACTGACGTGGTCTGTGTGGGGTGTGGTCGTGTTGGTACTGTACTGACGTGGTCTGTGTGGGGTGTGGTCGTGTTGGTACTGACGTGGTCTGTGTGGGGTGTGGTCGTGTTGGTACTGTACTGACGTGGTCTGTGTGGGGTGTGGTCGTGTTGGTACTGACGTGGTCTGTGTGGGATGTGGTCGTGTTGTACTGTACTGACGTGGTCTGTGTGGGGTGTGGTCGTGTTGGTACTGTACTGACGTGGTCTGTGTGGGGTGTGGTCGTGTTGGTACTGACGTGGTCTGTGTGGGGTGTGGTCGTGTTGGTACTGTACTGACGTGGTCTGTGTGGGGTGTGGTCGTGTTGGTACTGACGTGGTCTGTGTGGGGTGTGGTCGTGTTGTGTACTGACGTGGTCTGTGTGGGGTGTGGTCGTGTTGGTACTGTACTGACGTGGTCTGTGTGGGGTGTGGTCGTGTTGGTACTGTACTGACGTGGTCTGTGTGGGGTGTGGTCGTGTTGGTACTGTACTGACGTGGTCTGTGTGGGGTGTGGTCCGTGTTGGTACTGACGTGGTCTGTGTGGGGTGTGGTCGTGTTGGTACTGACGTGGTCTGTGTGGGGTGTGGTCGTGTTGGTACTGTACTGACGTGGTCTGTGTGGGTGTGGTCGTGTTGGTACTGTACTGACGTGGTCTGTGTGGGGTGTGGTCGTGTTGGTACTGTACTGACGTGGTCTGTGTGGGGTGTGGTCGTGTTGGTACTGTACTGACGTGGTCTGTGTGGGGTGTGGTCGTGTGGTACTGTCTGACGTGGTCTGTGTGGGGTGCGGCGTGTTGGTACTGTACTGACGTGGTCTGTGTGGGGTGTGGCCGTGTTGGTACTGACGTGGTCTGTGTGGGGTGTGGTCGTGTTGGTACTGACGTGGTCTGTGTGGGGTGTGGTCGTGTTGGTACTGTACTGACGTGGTCTGTGTGGGGTGTGGTCGTGTTGGTACTGTACTGACGTGGTCTGTGTGGGTGTGGTCGTGTTGGTACTGTACTGACGTGGTATGTGTGGGGTGTGGTCGTGTTGGTACTGTACTGACGTGGTCTGTGTGGGGTGTGGTCGTGTTGGTACTGTACTGACGTGTCTGTGTGGGGTGTGGTCGTGTTGGTACTGTACTGACGTGGTCTGTGTGGGGTGTGGCCGTGTTGGTACTGACGTGGTCTGTGTGGGGTGTGGTCGTGTTGGTACTGACGTGGTCTGTGTGGGGTGTGGTCGTGTTGGTACTGTACTGACGTGGTATGTGTGGGTGTGGTCCGTGTTGGTACTGTACTGACGTGGTCTGTGTGGGGTGTGGTCGTGTTGGTACTGTGACTGACGTGGTCTGTGTGGGTGTGGTCGTGTTGGTACTGTACTGACGTGGTCTGTGTGGGGTGTGGTCGTGTTGGTACTGTACTGACGTGGTCTGTGTGGGGTGTGGTCGTGTTGGTACTGTACTGACGTGGTCTGTGTGGGGTGTGGTCGTGTTGGTACTGTACTGACGTGGTCTGTGTGGGGTGTGGTCGTGTTGGTACTGTACTGACGTGGTCTGTGTGGGGTGTGGTCGTGTTGTACTGTACTGACGTGGTCTGTGTGGGGTGTGGTCGTGTTGGTACTGTACTGACGTGGTCTGTGTGGGGTGTGGCCGTGTTGGTACTGACGTGGTCTGTGTGGGGTGTGGTCGTGTTGGTACTGTACTGACGTGGTCTGTGTGGGGTGTGGTCGTGTTGGTACTGTACTGACGTGGTCTGTGTGGGGTGTGGTCGTGTTGGTACTGTACTGACGTGGTCTGTGTGGGGTGTGGCGTGTTGGTACTGTACTGACGTGGTCTGTGTGGGGTGTGGTCGTGTTGGTACTGACGTGGTCTGTGTGGGGTGTGGTCGTGTTGGTACTGTACTGACGTGGTCTGTGTGGGGTGTGGTCGTGTTGGTACTGTACTGACGTGTCTGTGTGGGGTGTGGTCGTGTTGTACTGTACTGACGTGGTCTGTGTGGGGTGTGGTCGTGTTGGTACTGTACTGACGTGGTCTGTGTGGGGTGTGGTCGGTGTTTGGTACTGACGTGGTCTGTGTGGGGTGCTGGTCGCGTGTTGGTACTGTACTGACGTGGTCTGTGTGGGTGTGGTCGTGTTGGTACTGTACTGACGTGGTCTGTGTGGGGTGTGGCCCGTGTTGGTACTGACGTGGTCTGTGTGGGGTGTGGTCGTGTTGGTACTGTACTGACGTGGTCTGTGTGGGGTGTGGTCGGGTTGGTACTGACGTGGTCTGTGTGGGGTGCGGG
>JAXIVJ010006518.1:0-62500 GCA_036785665.1 Chirona hameri
AATTGATGCTTATTACGTCATAACTTACTCATTTAGGTTGATGCCGAACCTGCGGGTTTACATTGTCATAATAAAGGTACCAACGATTCGCCTGGTTGATCTACATTTTTGGGGTTTAAATCATGTTCTGGGCATCGCAATGCATAACATTGTATTATTCAAAGACATGAGGTTTGTAGGTGACAAATGTGTTTTCGTCAGATTGAATACTATGCAAATTAATAGACATTTATTTACAAGTCTTCTTATTGTGTGGCTGCCTGCGCAAAATCAAAAACATTTTTCCCTGCACGAAGACAATATACTCCTTATTTATGTAGAGATCTGCCGCGGTTATGCGCTAGAAAACCTTGCAACTTTCATTCCCTAAAGACGTAACTGCTTAAACAGCATAATCCTTTTTCACTTTTCAGCAAGCCCTATGACGCATGCATTTCGCTTTAAAACCAGGTGGGTTCCCTATAGCTCGCCACCGCAATCGCGAGACCACTCTCCACCGAGGTCGATTCGAATGTCAACATTACGTCAAGCGGGGGGACGGACGCGTGCAAACAACACATCCAACGTGCTGACAGCCGCGGCTGACGGCCGCTCTCGCCACCTCCCCCCATCCCCCTCCCTCCCTCCCTCCCTCCTCTCCCCCTCCCTTCCCTCCCTCCCCTCCCTCCCTCCCTCCCTCCCTCCCCTCCCTCCCCTCCCCTCCCCTCCCTCCCTCCCTCCCTTCCCTCCCTCCCCTCCCTCCATCACTTCCTCCCTTTCCAACTTCCCTCCCTACATCACTCCCTGCCTCCCTCACTGTCCTGCGAACAGGGACTGACTGACTCCCACCCTTCCTTTCTTACTCTAAACAGTGCATTCGAGCCAGTTGCCGTTAATCATATCATTTTCCTATAAGTATACATTATAAAGTCCCGTCCCCGGGCCTGTGGCCTGATTCCGCCCCAATGTTGCTGCTCTGCTTTTGCCCAGCTCCTGTGTGCTAGCCCTCGCCCTGTAAGTATACATTAACCTTTGGTCGTCCCCGGGCCTGTGGCCTGAGTCCTCCCAATGCTGCTGCTCTGTTTTGCCCCCCGCTCCTATGTGCTAGCCTCACCTCTGATCGCCCCTGTCGCCCAGTGGGATTGGGGCTTAGTCCGATGGATCCATCAAGGCATAGCGAACCTCCGCACCCCCTCCCGGCCGGCCCGCGGAGTCATCCCTTCTACGCCCTGACCACTGCTGCCCAGACGAACCGTGACGGGGACAGCGGAGAGTCGTAGATTCGGGCCGGGGCCGGGGCCGGGGCCGGGAGAGGAGCAGCAGATGCGCCGCCCTCTCGGTTTGTATGCGTGTCTGTATTTGTTATGGTGCCCAGATGTGGCTAATAGCCAACTGCAGAAGGCTGAGGGAGGACGCCATATCGAACCCCTCCATCGGCAGGAAGTCAGATCGAACGCCTGCCTTCGGTGTGGTTCGAATAAGGACGGCGGAGTAGGAAGATGTCAGACAGAACTTTTTACCGGGCAGAGGGCAGTGGTTTTCACTGTGAAAATTGTGATGGCAAAAACCTGAAAATTAGGTATAACATTTTGTTTTAATTCGATGACTGCTTATGACAAGCATCATTAGTGGAAGTATCTCTAAAACATATTCCCTAAGATTTTGATAACAATGCTTCGTCTGTGCTTCGTGAGATGGATATAAATACTGATTACGTTTTTGCCTTGGTGACTTGCCACAGCAATATTTCTGTTCGTTCTTTAATGTAATCTTGTATCAGAAGTCGATTATCAGTAGGTATATAGGAGTTCCTCTGGAATGGAAAGACTTTGACATAGACAATAGGAATGCATTGTTAAGAACTGTCAATAAAAAAGTAATTCCAACATCGAAGACAATGTCTGTTAGTGCACGGACGGTTCTTTGTCAATCAATGCTATTGTATTGCAAATAAATCAGCAAAATTACGAACTTGGGTTGTATTTGCTTGCTGCCAGTACTGAACAATTTGCATTGAGTACTGACTGAATCAATTGACTGAAGATGAACTGAACCTAGTTGTGATCGTTGCAATGTGTGTGACACTGCCGCTTACCGAGACAGGCCCGGGCGGAATTGACAGTAACCAATCTGATAGGCAATTCCAATGATGAGATGGGGGAAGTCCCCAACAACCGATTGATTGCATCACCACAGGGGAAATACAAATAAATGTTACCACCCTTTGGAATATTGGCGAAAGCATCACTAAGGCGCGCCATTTCCGGGCCGGCTGCAATAATGGCGCACAGGTTTCAGTGGCAGCGCACCACGTGGCCGCCGCCCGGCGTCCGCCATGACATGCCCCGAGGCTATTGGTGCGACACAACACGGTCATAAATTCACGACTGGAGCCCAATGAAATTCCTCGGCGGACCCATCGGCCAAGTCTGAGCCATTGCAGCTGCGAGAGAGAGAGAGAGAGAGAGGAGAGAGAGATGAGAGAGAGAGAGAGAGAGAGAGAGAGAGAGAGAGGAGAGAGAGAGAGAGAGAGAGAGAGAGAGAGAGAGAGAGAGAGAGAGAGAGAGAGAGAGAGAGAGAGAGAGAGAGAGAGAGAGAGGGGGGGAGGACGAGAGGGCGAGGGCGCCGCCGTTTTTGTGACAGCTGTTCGGGCATCAATTACCCACATTATGTAAAATTATTGACCTCAAGTCACCTCAGGTCCGGTCACCAGACCAGGTCACGTGACCCCCACCTCCAAAAATGTTTTCGGTCGTACCACAGACACATTTTTGGGATGATCGGTTTTAAACTTACAGGATTTCATAAGGTCATATATATCTAAAATTCGTTTATCTTGTCTTCTTCATACCAGTGACCTAAGGTCGGATCAATTTCGTGACCTCGCCATTATAAGTCACTGGGGAAATATTCAAATGCTTCTTATTCCAAGAATACGCAAGACAGCAGTCTAATTCCTTCTGGATCATGTTATCATAGGCCATTATTGATAACCTATGTGCTATTTTTGTTCAGTGACCCCTACAGGGTCATCCGAGGTCATCCGAGGTCACCAACACTTTTGTGTCAATAATTCTCGACAGAATGACGATAGAGAAGTGAAACCAATGTGTTTGTGTCGTTGAGGTACGTCTTCCCATATGCAAAATGCCCTACTTGAGTCACCACTTGACCTTGACCTGAGTTCAAATTTATTAGTTGACCTTACCTGGTCAACACCAATATGAGTCGAAGCGCCTTGATGAGACAAACACGATGGCGTCAAAATTATTGCTAAACTGGAAAATTTGACCTTTGGTGACGTCTGGTGACCTCAATATTGACTTGAGAAGTACCCGAATAACTTCGAATGTGCTTGTCGAGAGCTTTCGAACGCTTTTCCCGCGTATTTCTAATCCTTTTAGTTTTCTAGTTATAGGGGGTCCCCCCCCCCCCCGGCACGGCGAGGGTGGCGCAAAGCACCGACTCGGCGCGGGTTAAGTTGTCCCTAATACTCAGACGTTGGCTAAGGAGTTCATTGCCAACCTCTTCTGTCCTGCTGACAACCTCTGACAACCTCTCCTTTTCCCTCCTCTTCAGTCTCCTTTTCCCACCTCTTCAGTCTCCTGTTCCCACCTCTTCAGTCTCCTTTTCCCATCTCTTCAGTTACTTTTCTCCCTGTAGCTTTGAGCCACTTTTCCCAGTCTTTAACAAAGAACAACTGGATGTAAGAGATGCATCTATTCTGGATACGAACTCCACGTGAAATAAACTTACCCACTTCATTCACGGACGTCACCCATGCACAGTAGATAAGCGCATCACTGCCTCTGTGTCTGACGGGGTTCAATTTCCCCCAGCGTTTACAGTACACTGCTGCAATGTGTGCAGAGACCATCACAAGGCTCACAAAGTTTGCTCGGGGAGATGACAGAGACCATCACAAGGTGACAAAGTTTGCTCGGGGAGATGATACGAAGGAGATGAGACGACGCTCAGGGTCATCTCAGATGAGAAGCGATTATCATAAACGGCGTATCAGCCACGACACGGAAGTGCTGTGTTTGTTCGGTAACAGCAAACGAGGCGAGCAGGTGCCGACAACAGCCAATCACGATAGAACTCACAGGGGCCACAGCCAACTACAATGGATCTCACTGAGTCTACAGCCAATTACAGCCGAGCTCACAAAGTTCACAGGCAATTAGGCCTCGCAGAGTTCACTGCCGTCAACGACCATCAACTCAAAATGGAATTTACTGTCGTGACCTACTGTAACAATGATGTAGCTCACAGTACTGAAATTAACCTTAATCAGTGTTGAATGGCACTCAACTTCTGCAAACGGCGCAGAACAATTAGTATTGCTAAGTAGCATAATAAGTACTTAATAAGCTTTAACATAGATTACTGAAACGATAGGGGAGATGGGTAACGCCAAAACTTTTATGTTTGTATCCTTGTAGCGGACAGACAAACCACTTACCACCACTTACCACTATACAGAATATCTACACATAGCCACATCAATTGTCAAAAACAGGTTTGACATTTGAGCCATCAGATATAGTTCACCTGTTACAAAGCACAACATCTGAAAAGGTAAAATTTCGGTTTCAACCCAAAATTGCGGGTCATGCCGAATAAGTCAAAGTAGCTTTTCTCTTTCTTCGAACTTAAAGTTTATGAGCTTTAAGCGTTTCTATCGAAGTGTTTACGGATTAAAATCCCATTGTAAGCAGCCACAGCAGTCTAAAATATTCTGCAGACTTGAAAACACAGCGATATTTAAAACTACACATTTTACTTTGTATATATGAGTGTTGCAGCCACAGTTGTCCCTTTGAAGGATGCCTCTCAGGAGAAAATGTTTTTGGAAATAGAAAGACGTTCTTTCAAAAGACCAAATTTGTCAGACCAAGACCAAATTTCCGCCCCGATCCGCCCCTGTAGCTCAGTTGGGAGAGCGCCGGATTTCTGACCTCACCCGGTAGTGGCAGACCGGGGTCGAGTCGCTTCGGCGCTCGCTATTTGCTCCTGACTGGGATGGCCTGCGGCCGGTGGCAGCGGTCGCACTCAAGGTCAGGTGACGTCAGTGAGCAGGGCGGACCGTGTCCAGGTATGTCGGGCACGTACAACTTTCGCTTCTAAATTCTGCCGGACGCCAGGAATTGCTTGATCGGGTGGTGGGGGGTCAGGGCCAGCGCAACAAGCTATGCTTAGCGCGGGCCTGACCTTGGAAATTCATCCATTCAAAAACATTCGGACTAAAAAAAAACATTTTTTTCATCGGAAAGGCCTATTTTTTTAGTGTTATTTCGGCTTTGCCCGGGAGACATGTCTTCCATCTATTTCTGTCGAGTGCTTAACCGTGGGGCCAAATGCCTTAATTTCATATTTGGGTTATCCTCATACATTGCAGATTCAGGCACAATTATTAATATCCAAGTATCGTGCACCAACGAAAAAGTATAGCCCTCTAAAATAGCACCTTGTTGATTTTACGTACCCTAAAAAGCGCTCTAAAACGCGCTGCATCTCAGTAAATGGCAGTTCCGGCGCGATTTCGGCAGCAACACACCATTACTAGCTAAGCCTTCTGGAACCGTCAGCAGAAGCCGGCACCTCCCACACGTTAAACACGCGCCCTTGAAGGGGGGGGGGCGAAATCCTTCCACCCCTCCGGTTTTTTCAGGATAGCGCAAAAGCGGCGGCGTGCAGCGCCGTCGTTTTTTGCATACCTGTTTGGAAAATTAACTATCCACATTATGTAAAATTCTTAACCTCGGGTCATCTCAGGTCAGGTCACCAGACCAGATCCGGTGATGACCCTACCTCCAAAAAGTTTGCAGTAGTACCGCAGCCACAGTTTTAAGCCGATCGGTTTCACACTTGCAGAACTTCATAAGGTTATAAATACCTACAATTTGTTCATCTCGGATTTCTAATATCAGTGACCTAAGGTCATGTCAATTTCGTGTCCGCCAACACGGTTTTGTCAATACCTATTGACATAATAAAGATAGATAAGTGAAAAACGGTGCAAATGTGTTTGTCTTGTCGAGACACGTCTCCCAATATGCAACATGACCTATTTGGGTCACCACTTGATCTTGTCCTGAGGTCAAATTTCGTAGTTGACCTAACCTGGTCAACATGAATATGATACATGATGGCGTCAAACGTATTGCTGTATCTTTATTAGATAAAAAGTAATTTGCGAAAAACAGTTTTGCCAAAAAATAACCTTTTTGACATTTGATGACCTCTGGAGCCTAAACTATTTACCTGACCTCAAATCTGAGGACATTAGGCTGAGGCAACACATAAATCTGACGACAAATCTGAGGCTTTTTCCGTAGTTCAGTGTTCCCCCAGTCTCCCCTATCGGCTAATCGAGGTTAATTCATGGCATTTGAAACATGTAAGGCCTATCAACCCTTGGTTATGGGTTGAATTGAAGGTAACGATTCTTGAACTCACTGGCGGATTCATGGGGGCATCAGGGGAAAATAACCCCCCCCCCCCACACAAACACACACAGGAATATATCGGGCGGGGGGCATTCAATACAAGTATACCCCCCCCCCCCCCCCACCCCACCCCACCCCCACCCCCGCGTTCCCAATTTATCGTAAAATCGTAAAAATTGTCTTTGCAGCAGTCAAAATCCAGCTATCCACAGTAAAAAAAAACGGAAAATTTCGCGGCAGGACACAACTTTCGCAATTTCTTATACAAATTTGGAAAATGGGAAAATGAATTCCATTAAAGGGATATTGCCACCTCCGGAGGATTTCTAAAAAGCAACTTAAATTAATAGTGGGGATCAACAATCGTGTATGCTCAAGCTCAAACTTGCTCCTGCAGCACCTAAAGCAGCTGCAGGAGTATCGGCAATTTTGTTTTATTATTTCTGACTCCAAAACATTGGTCCCAGCTGTGCACAGTACTAGATTCATATCGACAATTTTGTTTTATTATTTCTGACTCCAAAACATTGGTCCCAGCTGTGCACAGTACTAGATTCATGATGGCCGCTCTCATCCAGTTTGGCTGTGAAACTGGCGCCCGCCTAAAGCCGAAGCGTCCGAATTCGCCGAGACTTGACCTTGAAAAGTATATCTGTGCTATAAGGTATTGGTCACAAATCTCCTACGGCCCCAAAGTCATTCAATAGCCATTCTTGCTTTTGTATTCATGTTTTATTATGAAAGAGGTTATGGTTATTGAAAATATAATTAACTGTATAGATTATTTTAATCCTAAAGTGCACTGACGGAATGGTGATGTTGTGTTTGCAATATTCAAAAGCAAATCATAGTCCGCAAAGAAGTGATTCTAAATAGTGATGAGGCGACTCCAATTTTACGAATGTGTGCCAATCATGAGTGGTGCAAATGTATTTTTTTATCTAATGGGGGAGTTTCGGGGACCAAATATTGCAGGTAAGATCAGGCACGCTTAATCTACCGATATACACCAAAAACTACATATTGGCCTGCGAGGTGGCAGGTGGCCTCTAAGTGTCTGGAAGAGGCTCTCCTTGGTGGTAATT
This sequence comes from Chirona hameri, assembly GCA_036785665.1. Taxonomy (NCBI): domain Eukaryota; kingdom Metazoa; phylum Arthropoda; class Thecostraca; order Balanomorpha; family Balanidae; genus Chirona; species Chirona hameri. The sequence goes on from JAXIVJ010006518.1 coordinate 7,517, forward strand.
GCTGGCACTGGTGGATCCAGGAGGCATCAGGGGAAAATGCCCCCCCCCCCCCCACAGGAATTTGGGAGGAGCATTCAATACTAGTATCCCCCCCCTGCACGTTCCCTGCACTGAACGTGAAAAATAATAATCTTAGGAGAAAACTTCATGAGAACGGAAGTTTTTCTCGAGTGATTGAATTTGAAGTTTGTATGTATCTCTTTCGTTCAATGATAGACAAAACAGCACACCTGATGCAATTCAAGCAGCCCCGGTGACACTTAACCCGCGTCCCGCTGGGGGGGGGGGGGGGGGGGGCAGAATCTGCCCTCTCTCCCGGATTTGATAAATAGCTTGAAAACTGTTATAGATATCAACGTCAAACTTTCAGGACCTTATGCTGCATCAATTCTACGTCTTCTCACTCAATTTAAATGAAATTGATTTAATATTGTGGGAGATAATGACGTTTTAATGACGTCATGTCATGCTATTTTTGGTGGAAATACGATAAATGTTTGAACAATCGTAGACAATTGAGTTTTGAAGTAAATCAAGACGAAAATAACGTAAAAAGAGAGGAAATGACATTATCTTCAAAATGGATATCTCATTTTCAAAATGTTGCGTTTTGACCCCCCCCCCCCAAAAAAAAAACGAGGAAAAAAACAAAATCATTTTTTTTCATTTGTAAAGTGAATTTCTGCTCGAATACCAGAATAAGGTGACCGGCCCAAATCCGCGGATGAAAAAATGGGGTACCTTTTTTACACAAAAAGATGCCCCCCCCCCCCCCCCCCAACACCACCACCACCACCACCACCACCACCACGGAGAAAGGCTGGATCCGCCAGTGCTTGAACTAAAACCAGCTGACATTCAAATATAATCCACACTGAATTGCCTTTCCTGGCGGCATGTCCGACGGTGCTTCTCACAAACCAAACGTTCCGCCCGATACCACTCCGTGTCTTTCACCCTGATACCACTCTGTGTCTGGCACCCTGATACCACTCCGTGTCTGGAGCGCTGCTGCACTGCTGCATGCATGAGGCACGTTTCTCGGCGCCACTGCAATGCGGCATGTCTCGCCTGAACAGTGCGATGGTATGTACAGCTGGTGATGATGGTGGTATCTACAGCCGGTGATGATGGTGGTATTTACCGCCGGTGATGATGGTGGTATGTACAGCCGGTGATGATGGTGGTATGTACCGCCGGTGATGATGGTGGTATTTACCGCCGGTGATGGGTAGCAGCCAGTGACACGCCAACTGAACTTCTCCACAGTCCAGACATAACATTTTTTTATAATTTAGTCAGAATATTTCGATGGGATGAATTTCCGACATTGGAACATGTGCTACGCGGAGTTTGTTGTGCGGGCGTTGGCATCAACATCTGGTCGTACGTTTCCTGATCGCCAGCCGAACTAAGTCTACAAATTTGATGGATATTAATTTACTAGGATAAATTCCACCTGGCCACTGGCATCACCTGGCCCTGGAACGCAGCCGCTGCCACCTACCGCACAGACCCTCCCTGGGGGCAAATAGCGAGCGCTGAAGCGACCCGAACGCGGCGTGCCAGACCTGGCGCTATTTGTAGCTTAGCGCGGTATCCCGACTGAGCTACAGGGTCGGTAATTGAGCGAAAGTAGCAATTACCTTTCTGAAAACAAGCTAGGAAAGCTCTCTAGCGACGCGGGATCAGGTGAGAACGTCCAGCAGCTACTGCGGCAGAGGCCACCAAGCCGAAAACAGCACACACAGGAAGGCCAAGTAAAGGCGAATGCAGCGTGCAGCACAGGAAGGAGCAGTACAGGAGAACCAAGTGAAGGCGGATACAGTACAGGAGAACCAAGTGAAGGCGGATACAGTACAGGAGAACCAAGTGAAGGCGGATACAGTACAGGAGAACCAAGTGAAGGCGGATACAGTACAGGGGAACCAAGTGAAGGCGGATACAGCACAGGAGAACCAAGTGAAGGCGGATACAGCACAGGAGAACCAAGTGAAGGCGGATACAGTACAGGAGAACCAAGTGAAGGCGGATACAGCACAGGAGAACCAAGTGAAGGCGGATAAAGTACAGGAGAACCAAGTGAAGGCGGATACAGTACAGGGGAACCAAGTGAAGGCGGATACAGTACAGGAGAACCAAGTGAAGGCGGATACAGTACAGGGGAACCAAGTGAAGGCGGATACAGTACAGGAGAACCAAGTGAAGACGGATACAGCACAGGAGAACCAAGTGAAGGCGGATACAGTACAGGAGAACCAAGTGAAGGCGGATACAGTACAGGAGAACCAAGTGAAGACGGATGCAGTACAGGAGAACCAAGTGAAGGCGGATACAGTACAGGAGAACCAAGTGAAGGCGGATACAGTACAGGAGAACCAAGTGAAGACGGATACAGCACAGGAGAACCAAGTGAAGGCGGATACAGCACAGGAGAACCAAGTGAAGGCGGATACAGTACAGGAGAACCAAGTGAAGGCGGATATAGCACAGGAGAACCAAGTGAAGGCGGATACAGCATCGGGAGATGAAGATAGAGCGTATACAGCATCGGGGGACACAGTAAAGGCGGATACAACATAGCAAGATCAAGTGAAAGGCGGGTAAAGCTCAGGAAGACCATGGAAAAGCGGATGCAGCATATGAAGACCAAGCAAAGGCCGATACAGGGGACCAGCTAAGAATATATAAAATATAACCTGTGCTCATGGTATGGTTAATTAATCATAATGAAGAAAATATTAAATGCAACCCTAACCCATATTTCGCCTTTCGGCTTCTTCAGGGCTAAACCTTGCCTTGCCTTACTAATGCAAGGCATTAGCAAAGCAAGATGGGACGCCTCTTGCCTTACGGCTTCTGATTAGCCCTGAAGAAGCCGCAAGGCGAAATCTAGATTAGTGTTGTATTTCATCCTTTCTTCATTATTTTTAATTAACCATAACATGAGCGCAGGCTATATTTTCTGTCTTCTTATTCTCTGCACCATGCTCGTTATAGCCGTCCGTTATATATGAGACGGACCAGCTGACCTACGTCGCATACCTTTTGAACTTTTCGGCTGCAAGCGAGGATCAATAGAGCACACGCCAGGATGGCTAACACGGCTAAAGGCTCAGAAGTCGACGGTGTGACATCCGTAACTAGACGTACAGTCGGTCTACTAATGATCTTCCCATGCCACCACGTGGCGCTACGGTCGCGATAGGCACAAAAAGGGTGGTTTCCCCCTGTAGGTTGGTATCCATTGTGGCTGTCTGACAGGTATGTGACCTGGGGAGGGGAGGGAGGGAGTGCGGGGTGGTGTCTGAATGGAATTCGCCGCGACCCGGGTGGTGGCCACGGCCCTCTGTCTCGAGAGTCACCTATCCTATCCTGAGCTGGCAGAGATCCAATATTGGAGACTGAATAACAGTGTTCGTCACATGAGCCCAAATAGCTCAGTCGGTGTAGACGTCGACTCCCATCGTGTTCGTGGATTTGTCGTGGGTCCGAACCGAGCTGGCACCAGGAGCTCTACGTGGATTTCTTTCTTAATCATCCCACGTGTCATGTGCAATCCAGAACCACGAAATTACGAATGCAAACGTCCACCTGATGATTCTGCGCGAAAAAGCAAACAAATCCAGTGGGCCTCGCACTGATATGTTCGCATCACGCCGCTCCGTACTTCACGCTCCGCCAACACACCCGGGCGGGTGTATTTCTATTAGGGTGGCTTAATTAATACCTATGTCGGAAAATTCTAGCAGATACAGGTTTTCCTCATGAATTTGAACATGCTGAGTTCAATGGTGCACATTCAAATTAATTTTTCGACGTTTAGGGGTCGCAAAAATCTTTGAAAAAGACGGTTTTGCTAATTTTCGGCTAAAATCGGGGCATAATTGCGCACAACACATAAACTGTACAAATGTGAGATGCAGGGATGCATGAAACGAATAGAACTGACATTCAGCTTTCGTTTGACGCCTTTCCCGAGTCTGTAGCACTTACAGTTGACTTTGTATACCCATCCATCCACATCAATATGTGTCCCCGGCGGCCGCGCCGGCAGCGTGGGTTCAAATCCCGCCGCGAGATCTTTCAGCCGAAAAGAAAACTTTCGCCCGGGGGTGCGGTCTCCTAAGGACGCAAAATATTGCTTGACTATTCCTTGTTGAAGTGAATGATGCCTTTTGCATTTCAATTATGATCATATGAGAATATGAATGAAAACATCTGTTAATCAGTATACATTTGTAAATATGCATCACCCTAGAAATCATGTATAAGCCTCACCTCACCTCCACCCTGATAAGGCGTATCCAGCTTGTTTTTAACACAAGCCAGTCAGCTGAATGACTATCTATATCTGCAGTGTATGCAAACCAGTGTTCGTCACGGGCCCAACAACCCCCAGTCCGGCCCGGCCCGGGCCCATGAACACCGAGCCCAGGCCCGGACCAGGCCCGGTCAAATTCATAAATTTGAGGCACAGGTTCGGTCCGGCCCGTTCAGATTAAGCTTATAATTATTTTCATATAAGCATATAAATAAAGCATATAAATGTGAAACAATGAACCAACTATATGCTAACAAAAAAAAACCACAGCCACAGCAACAGTGTGTTGCTGTGGAAGTGAACTGCTGGTTAAAATATGTGTAAGCTCTAACCTGAGCTTGCGCGCATTACTTCAACATTCTCAGCCCAGGCCCGTCCAGAGCCCGGTGATTTCCTTAACTCGCGAGTATATTTCATAACGCGACTTACTGGGGGGGGCTATTTTTTTTGCCCCCATCGGATCTCCGGAACTTCTGGACCGAAGGTACAAATTGAAATGGCATTCGATAGCCCTGGTAAATTTATCGAGAGAAACATAATATTGTTGACTTCGGGGTCATCGATGACGTCACAGGTCAGGTCAAGTACAAAATGTTTGACCGTGTCAAAAGGTCTCGATGGATGGAATTGTCGCGCAAAATTGCGATATTAAACGCATAAGCTGTCAATAAATCGATATGATTCGTGTGTCTGATACTTCTAAGTACCTTTCTAAGCTGTTTATCACCTTGGGTCAGGTCAAGGTCATCCGAGGTCACGAGGTCAAACTGCAGATTACGGTCATTAGGCGTTGTAACACATGTTTATGGGTTGGTTTTTCATCTAGAACGCGTAAAATGACCTTCGAACATTGTTTGTTCCATATAAATAGAAGTAAAAAGCAAAAATGGAAATGCATTTTTTTATGCATGGTATTGCTGTGAGAGGTGGTCGATTTTTGTCATTTAAAGGTCATAACTCAGTATTTTTTGAAGATATCGACTTAAAATTTGGTTCACATATTCACCGCACACGTATCGATCACATATATTCCGTTTTTTATAATTCTGATTTTTTCTTGAAAATTTTGTTTAAAAAAAAATGTATTTGGATTTCTCAAAATTTTGAATTTGAAAAAGAATCAAAAATCCGAGATAGCAGTTTGATAGCCCGGCCTATTGTCAGTAATTTGATTTAAGACAATTTAGTTTATCTCAAACATCGTAACTTTGACAGCGTTTTCCGAAAACCATTATTTTGCAACAAAAACCGAAGAACATGACGTCACTCTGACGTCATTTGCGGTTGACCTATCATAACCTCATATTTTTCCTTTTGTCAACATGTGTAGAATTGATGTGAGAGAAGGTACTGTAAGTTTAGTAACTATACCATTGTTCGTTTAGGAGTTATTGCAAAATAACGGGAGGGGGGCAAAAAATAGACTCTCCAGTAACTCGCGAGTTAAAGAGCTGTCCCACCTTCCCAAAAGTTGTCAAATGTACGCCGCTTGTGGTGTAAAATATGAAGTAATTGCTGTCGAACACGATTATTACATTTTTTTCTCGCAAACAGTGCTCAATTTCATAAAAGTTAAGTTTCAATATTTGGTTTGATGACGTCATATTGAGCTCTAGAGAGCTACACAGAAATCATGTACGCTGCGAAAGTATGGCCACAATTATTTCGAGACAATTCTGGCGCTTTGAATACAAAACAAACCAATTACCCAACCATTGAAACGTAGCAAATATCTCCAAGGTTCACCTTAAAACAAGTCGACTATCATCACCATTTGGTAAAGAGAGGTGACGTAATCGGCTTTAAGCCCCCATTGCAATACACGTAGGGCTTATTCGTTACAATTGTCAAGACCAAGCTCGAATTTCTTTTCGATTAGACCTATGTGGTTGTTTTAACTGCTATCTTACTTAATTTCAATGCAAATCCAACAACATGGCTATCTTAACTCAAAACAAATGTTAAGGTGGGAGTGTCCCTGTAATCCGTCATTGAGTGGGGGAGGGCGTTTAACGCCCCCCCCCCCCCCCCCCCCCCCTGATGAATTTTCGTAATATCTCACAAACCAATAGCGCTATCAACGTGAAACTTCGGGTACCTTCTTCTAAATCACGTTTACGTCTTCTGTGAAAAATAAAGCAATTTCGTCGAAAAATTTCGAGTTATAGCGAATTTAGTGATGTCCCTACACACGAGTTTTAGCATGTTCAAGTGCATGGGAAACCCCTGTATCCGCTAGAATTTTCCGACATAGGTATAAATTGAGCCACCCTGATATCGATTAAGTTAGCGACGATATCCGCGACTTTATTTGCGATACCTGCGACGACAGGATTTAAAATCATAGGTCTAGGAAGCATCGCCATATGTGCAGCTGATAGAGAATCTGATTGGCTACGTGATTAAATTTGACCTTTACCTTGAGACCAGGTCAAAATCTCGACACTGTATTTTTTGGCGCAATGCAAATTTCTCAATCGTCGCAATCGACACGACGGATAGCCATTTCCGACCTGGAATATTCATTTCCGAGACACCTGTGACGACGGTATCGGTCAACTTGAGATACAAATATTCGTCCTGAAGTATCGCTCGTGTAGTGTTCTATCAATTGCACACTCAGCGATGCTTCACAGACCTATGGTTTTCTTAAAACTGATCATCACAAAAATCGTCGCTAACTTAACTAGCATTCTAGGTCTGCGTATATTTCCAATCACGGCCCGCCACACAGCCTCGCCACACATGCGCATACTTATTGCCCGATCGGCCTGTGGGTCGGGCCAGGACGGAGCGGTGCAGATTCCGCCAAGTATCGGCCGGCACCGGGCGAGCTGTCAAACCGGTCCGACCCCACCTCGGTTCGGGATTCAGCCAGTTATCGTTTTGCCTACCCTGGGAGACCCAGAGCTAGGGAAGATCATTAGTAGGCCGACTGTACGTAAATAATCACCTGGTAGACACGTGCTAGATGTTAGTGAACGTGCTAGATGTCAACGCACTTTCGTTCGGTATGTTTAAATGAACAACCCATTGCTGGCGCAGATGCAAGCAGTGTATGTGACTACTGACTAAGCTGAAGCCTCTGGAGAGTTTCTGTAGCTTCCGTGGTGGGACCGGGAACTCCTATGGCTATGCTTCTGTAGTTTCTTAGAGTGTTCGACTGTCAAACAACTAACACACGGCCGACGGTGTTAAGCCAACATGAATGGGTTCAAGATAAGTCGCATACCATTACCATACAGGATGTTAAACTTTCTGCTGGCGTAATCTTGCTAAACTTGCGTAAACTTGCTAAAGCGTAAATCACACACAAATGGAAACTTGCTGATCATTGCAGCAAATTTGGAGCCCTCACAAGATAAGGGCCGATACACGTTGTCCAGTCACTAAATATTCGAATTGATCAGTGAGTTCATCTTTCCCTCTCAAGCGCATTTACTCGATTACAGAAAGAGCGCTTTTGCTGATGTTGCAACCTCTGAGAGTGCTGAGCTTATCGGATGCAGAGCCAGAATGATCTCCATGCCACTGATTATCAAAACCCGTATTCGGGGTTCAGGATGCTGGTAATTGTTCTCTCTGGGCACAGGTGGGCAAACTTTGGTGGGCTAATTTGTCGTGTGATGCAAGGTTGAGTGATTGCGCCTGATGTTTCTGCGACAGAGCTCAATATAATAATAGATTCAACATTTTCAATGTATTACAACTTGTGACGCCACGCGATGCCCGCAGTGGCGCAATTTCAAGTGCATTGCACGTCACAATGTGACGTCATATTCCGCTGTATTGCTTCGCACCCGGAAATCACGCTGGCCGAGGCTGCAGCTGAGCTCTGCCTCGCGCGTGTGTAAATTGGCTGTGGCTTCGGCTCGAACGCAGCCCAGCCAACGCAGCAGCGACGCCGATGTTGCTGTGATTAACGACGAAGCCACCGCTGCCAATTAGGGCTTCCTTGACATTTATGACTCGCTAGAGAACGAGAATGGCGCCCCATCGGACAAGCGCGTGTCGCATCGCTGCTGGTAAATCTTCAGTTTGGTAACAAAATTAACTTGATTACATTTTACGCGCCTCGAAATGAAAAGAGGTGACGTGCGAGGACAAATGGGAGAGAGAGAAAAAGACAAATGAGAGAGCAAGAGAAGAGAAAGAGAACAGGAAAAAAGAGACTGGTAGATGAAGAAAGTAAAAGAGCGAGAGAGAACAAGAAAAGACAACAAACCCGCCACCCTCTCTAACGCACCCACCATCCTCTCTGACTCACCCTTGGCCCTCTCTCTGTCCTCCCTCCTCTCTGTCCTCCCTCCTATCTGTCCTCCCTCCTCTCTGTCATCCTTCCTCTCTGTCATCCCTCCTCTATGTCCTCCCTCCTCTCTGTCCTCCCTCCTATCTGTCCTCCCTCCTCTCTGTCCTCCCTCCTCTCTGTCCTCCCTCCTCTCTGTCCTCCTCCTATCTGTCCTCACTCATCTCTGTCCTCCCTCCTCTCTGTCCTCCCTACTCTCTGTCCTCCCTCCTATCTGTCCTCCCTCATATCTGCCCTCCCTCCTCTCTGTCCTCCCTCCTCTCTGTCCTCCCTCCTTTCTGTCCTCCCTCATATCTGTCCTCCCTCCTCTCTGTCCTCCCTCCTATATGTCCTCCCTCCTCTCTGTCCTCCCTCATATCTGTCCTCCCTCCTCTCTGTCCTCCCTCCTCTCTGTCCCTCTCCTCTCTGTCCTCCCTCCTCTCTGTCCTCCCTCCTATCTGCCCTCCCTCCTCTATGTCCTCCCTCATATATGTCCTCTCTCATATCTGTCCTCCCTTTTCTCTGTCGTCCCTCATATATGTCCTCCCTCCTCTATGTCCTCCCTCCTCTATGTCCTCCCTCATATATGTCCTCCCTCCTATCTGTCCTCCCTCATATATGTCCTCCCTCCTATCTGTCCTCCCTCCTCTCTGTCATCCCTCATATCTGTCCTCCCTCATCTCTGTCCTCACTCCTATTTGTCCTCCCTCCTATCTGTCCTCCCTCCTCTCTGTCATCCCTCCTCTATGTCCTCTCTCCTACATGTCCTCCCTCCTATATGTCCTCCCTCCTCTCTGTCCTCCCTCCTCTATGTCCTCCCTCATATATGTCCTCCCTCCTCGCTGTCCTCCCTCCTCTCTGTCATCCCTCCTCTATGTCCTCCCTCCTATATGTCCTTCCTCCTCTCTGTCCTCCCTCATATCTGTCCTCCCTCATATCTGTCCTCCCTCATATCTGTCCTCCCTCATCTCTGTCCTCACTCCTATTTGTCCTCCCTCCTATCTGTCCTCCTTCCTCTCTGTCCTCCCTCCTCTCTGTCCTCCCTCCTCTCTGTCCGGTCCTCTCTGTCCTCCCTCCTCTCTGTCCTCCCTCCTCTCTGTCCTCCCTCCTCTCTGTCCTCCCTCCTCTCTGTCCTCCCTCCTCTATGTCCTCTCTCATATATGTCCTCCCTCCTATCTGTCCTCCCTCCTCTCTGTCCTCCCTCCTCTATGTCCTCCCTCATATATGTCCTCCCTCCTCACTGTCCTCCCTCCTCTCTGTCATTCCTCCTCTATGTCTTCCCTCCTATATGTCCTTCCTCCTCTCTGTCCTCCCTCATATCTGTCCTCCCTCATATATGTCCTCCCTCATATCTGTCCTCCCTCATATCTGTCCTCCCTCCTCTCTGTCATCCCTCCTCTCTGTCCTCCCTCCTCTCTGTCCTCCCTCCTCTATGTCCTCCATCCTCTCTGTCCTCCCTCCTATCTGCCCTCCCTCATATATGTCCTCCTCATCTATGTCCTCCCTCCTCTTCTCTGTCCTCCCTCCTCTCTGTCCGCCCTCCTCTATGTCCTCCCTCCTCTATGGCCTCCATCCTCTCTGTCCTCCCTTCTCTCTGTCCTCCCTTCTCTATGTCCTCCCTCCTCTATGTCCTCCCTCCTCTCTGTCCTCCATCCTATCTGTCCTCCCTCATCTATGTATTCCCTCACCTATGTCCTCCCTCCTCTCTGTCCTCGACCTCCTATTGATTGTGACCGTGAAGCGTGTCGGGTGGGGGTGGGGGGGGGGGCAGCGGCGGCGGCCCCGAAACTCGACCGGCGCTGTTGTCTGCCGCTTCAGTCGAGGTGTTGACACGTCTTCCGCCCCGCCCAGCCCGAGTTGGCCCATCTAACGCCTGAGGCTCTCCGGGACGCCTGACGCCAGCCAGCCAGCCAGCGGCCGGCAGACGGCCGGGCAGCCGGCGTCCGTTGCTGCGCGCTGGGACCAAGTTCGACCGACAGTTAGACTGCAGCGGCAGGGCTAGATTGGGGGACAATCGAGTTACTAACTCAGCTGGTGGAAGAGAGGACCCGACGAACCTGAGCGGAGTGCATGTTAAGGCGACCGCAGAATCAATAGGAGTCGGTGTGGGAATTTGGGAAGGAAGTCTGGGTGAAACTAAAGCTCAGGCTCCCCTGTGCCCTCCTTCGTGATGCGCTTTTGCGATAAATCATTTTGTCATGTCTGTTTCGCAATTTTGCTTTGTCTAGCTTTTGTACTTTTTCGCTTCCTGATTCAACCTTCGCTCGATTTGTGTAATTTGTGCGTTGTATTCAACTTCATTACCCCCACATTGACGTCTATTTTTCACAATATTTTGTTTTCGTCGCGGTATTTTGATTCAAAATCAGGTTATCTTCCATCAAACTCGCATCGCATTCTAGTTTTGGCCTGCTCTCACCCTTCCTCAGCCATACCGCGTATTTACCGCGGCGTCCACCGTCGAAACGGTGGCCGAGTGGCTGAGTATTTGTATCAATACGTGATAATGGTAAATGGTAATGGTAAATGGTGATAATGGTAAATACCTGTTGTGCGTATCGCAGAGCGCGGCGAGATTCCAACAATCATACCTACGAATATTGATACATCGTAAGCGGTGTCACACTCCACTGATGATTTGCACGCCGGCTACACAGTGGTTCCACCAGGCTTCAATTTGTTCCTCCCCAAACAACCACTTGCCTCTCCGCAGCTCATTGAAGGAATATTAGGGAAACACAGATCACTTTTAAACTCTCCAGCTTCTTTTTACTGAACTTAACATTCATGAACTCAAGTTGAAACCGCTTGAGATACAGCCACAAATCACTTATAAGGTGGCATGCATTGATCAGCACACTGAATTACAAAAGTGCAAAAACTTTCAACTGACCAAACATTTTCTTATTTTATCATTTTTCGTTTTTGTGTGTCGATTCTGCGTTTTCTAGTTACACTTTTGCGACTTTGCGTTTCGATTTTGCGGTTTACCTTACCGATTATGCATTGTTTCTTTTCCTCACTTTCTCATTTCGTTCAGTGTAGTCTGCACTGTATAATAACGCGCGAAGTTAACATTTTGATGGACGTGAGAAAACGCAAAGTCGAGCTAATTAAACACAAAAGTGAAGCGACAAATTGCAAACGCGAGCAGTGGAACCGTGTGGCAGGGGTGGTAAAGTGTTCTGTCCTTATGGATAAAGTCGGGGACAAAATGCTCCTTCTCATGAAGTAGTCGGGGGTCAAAATGCCAGCAAAAATCATTACTATGTCATTTATGTGAAAATTTACTAAGCGATCATGTCCTTAGAAATACTGATCGTCAAAACCACTTCAGATGTATTATTCACCTAATCATCATATTCATCACGTCAGTATGTATGTACATTTACTTTTGTATTAGCAGTTGCGTTTCTGCTCTTGATTGCCAATAATAATAAATTACATTAAAACAAAAAATCCGACAAAAAAATCCGGACAATAGATTCAACACGTGGGGTCACTGAACCAAAAATGCGCCTGGGTCTTCAAGAATTGCCTATAATAACATGATCCAGAAGGAATTGGGTTGATATCATGCGTATCCTCAGAATAGGAAGCATTTGAATATTTCCCCATTGACTTATAATGGGGAGGTCACGAAATTGACCCGACCTTAGGCCACCGATATAAAAAAAAATCCGAGATAAACGAATTGCAGGTACTATTACCCTTATGAAATCCTGTAAGTACCAACTCGATCGGCCAAAAACTGTGACTGTGGTACGACCGCACACTTTTTTGGAGGTGGGGTCACGTTACCTGGCATGGTGACCTGACCTGAGATGACCCGTGGTAGAGAAATTTACAATATGTGGGCAATTGATGTCTTAAGAGCTGTGCCAAAAACGGCGGCGCTGCGCGTAGCCGTTTTTTGCTATCCTCGAAAAACCGTAGGGGGCGTCTAAACGCCCCACCCCCGGCACGGCGCGGGAAATCCGGACAGTCGATTCCCCCGGGGGCGGGCCGGGGTGCTAGCGCATTTTCAATGGAGGTCCACTGCCAGGACAGTGGATTTCACTGTCCTGGGACCCCACCCCTTTAACTCAAAAACTAACAGAGCTAGAAAGACGCAGAAAAAGCGTTCAAAAGCTCCCGACCAGCACATTCGAAGATACTTTAGATGTTTTTTCCTCAAGTCAATATTGAGGTCACCAGAGGTCATCAAAAGTCAGATTTGCAAGTTTTAGGACTTCGATCCAGAAACCCCCAATATCACAGGAACTATGATATCTAGGAACAAACGGAAAAATGCAATGGAAAGCTCTTGCAAAATGCAATAGCCTTAGTATCCTCAAATTTGAGCTCAGGTTAAAGGTTTAGACTCCAGAGCTCATCAAATGTCAAAAAGGCTTTAAAAAAACGTTTATCACGAATAGCTTTTTACTTAAAAACGACAAGGAATAGTTTTGACGCCACCGTGCTTGTCTCGTCAAAACTCTTTGAGTCATATTAGTGTTGACCAGGTCAGGTCAACTTTCAAATGTGACCTCAGGTCAAGGTCAGGTCAAGTGGTGGTGACTCAAGTAGGTCATGTTGCATATGGGAAGACGTGCCGCGACGAGATAAACACAGTGGTGTCGGTTTCACTTCTCTATCGCATTATGTCGAGAGTTATTGACATTAAACTGTTGGTGACCTCGGATGACCTCGGCTGACCATGTAGGGGTCACTGAACAAAAATGGAATCTAAGTAATCAAGACTTTTCTACAATAAGATGATCCAGAAGTAATTAGACTGCTTTCTTGCGTCTCCTTAGAATAGGAGGCATTTGAATAGTTCCCCTTATACTTATAATGGGGAGGTCACGAAATTAAACCGACCTTAGGTCGCTGATATTAAAAATCCAAGATAAATGAATTGTAGGTATATGTGACCTTATGAAATCCTGTAAGTGTAAAACCGATCATCCCAAAACTGTGACTGTGGTACGACCACAAGTTTTTTGGGGAGGTGGGGTCACGTGACCTGGTCTGGTGACCTGACCTAAGATTACCCGAGGCTTTTATACATAATGTGGATAATTGATGCACAAACAGCTGTGCCAAAAATGGCGGCGCTGCGCTTCGCCGTTTTTCCTCTACCCGCGAAAAACCTGAGGGGGTGTCTAACCCCCTCCCCCCCCCCCCCCCCCCCCGGCACGGCGCTGGTTAAAATATAGGGATGATGTGAGCATGCAGCCAGGTGTTAGGGTATTAATGTGAAGTAAAATAATTACCCCAGCTGTGCTGGGGTCATTTTTGTATGTGCCACTTTTTATCGGGGCCACTCAAAGCACTTTTACCACCCTGTGGTAAGGTTAACACGTGGATTGGATTGTTAGAGCTACCCTGTGGTACCCTGTGGTAAGGTTAACACGTGGATTGGATTGTTAGAGCTACGGAAGTATATGTACGAGAAGATGAAGTTGCCAAGTGCACTGCAGGGGTCAAACTGACCTACCCATTATATTTTCTTTAATTTAATATTTCTTCAATCAACTGATTCTAGCTGCGAAGAGGTTCCCGCCCTAAATCGAACGTTGCATCGGTCGGTGGCCCAACAAACACCCAACAAACAAACGCCCAAAGTGAGCCCAACAAACGCTTATATTGGTTTGACAGGGCAAAGTCTACTGACCTCTGATTACGATCAGACAGACCAGTGGTACCAGTGGACCAGTGGACCAGTGGCTGCCGAGGTGACCAGTGGTAATGTATATCCTGTGCTATTTATTTATCAATGTTATTGACTCCCACTCAGGTACTTTTTCATTATTGATTACTTTGTTGGATATATGGAGTACGAAATACTTTACTTGTGCCGTGTTTGACAAAACAGCATCCATGTTTGAATCAAGTACGTGAATAAAACAGCTCGCATCCCCACTGTCATGTGACCAGACTTGTCAATGATTCATATTTGTCATGAGTCGATTCACAGTGATTCACGGACCATAATGAATTATTCAATCATGATTTAATCACTCAACATTAACATAATGAATGATTAAATCATGATTCAAACACTCAACATTGACACTGGTGAGTCGATTCATAGTGACTCACGGCTAATATGAGTGGCTCATGAATGATTCATTCACAACGACTCGAAATGTGGATAACTATCCTTTATGCCGGACAGCTCTCTTTGCAGTTTGCAGTCATTCAAAACCCTTGTAGAAATTTTAATGACGTCTTTGAATGTTGGCATTGAATTATGAAAATAGTTAGGTTAGTTAGATAAAAGCAGCGGGCGGCCCTGGGCTAAAGTGCCGCGACGGCAAAGAGGGCACGACGCCAATTGCAAGACATTTGCTAAAATGGGAAATAAGTTGTTTATTTTGATTATAAAATGATATTTATAATATTTATTATAATTGCAAATTCCAAGTTCCAAAAGCATTAATGACTACGTTTCGCTTTCTTAAGCGAATAGAACATTTATTTTGACTTTGCACTAGGTATTATTTTGTATAAAGCATGATGTGGAATAAAGCGGCGCAGATGTGACAGTGATATTTGGGACATGCGGAGGTCATGCAAATGTTTGTTTACGATTTAGTTTTTTATGTGGTATAGCCTAGAAATTAGGAAACGATGGGTACCTTTTGATAATTTTTCGTGTGAAAAAGGTGTGCGTGTACTGTGTGGTTTATGAACCGAAGTGTGAGTTAGTTACCTTATCTAAGTACTTAGGTACCTACCCCTAACCCTACCAGTACCAAGGTACCTAGTTAGGGCTGATTGAACAGTGACTTTGTGCCCACCACTGGAGTTGGACACAAATTATCGCTTTCTTCACACATAGATGAATTACAGGCCACAGCTCAGGACACAGAGCTCATATAATTGGCCATAAGTGCCTGGTTTGTCCACAGGGCACAGATGAATGCTGGGCCGCTGGCATATTTTTTGGACAGTTTATGCTGTTCGACCAAAAAAGAATGATTCTTTGAGCGATGAATGATTCAATCAGCCTATTTTCTCCGTATGAATGATTCATCAGTGACTCAACAGGTTTGCGCATGATGTGAATCGATTCATGAGTGATTCATTTGAAATAAGAATGATTCAATCAAAAGTAGTCGATTCACATTGAATCGTTGACAAGTCTGCGTGTGACACTTTAAGCCCAAACATCAACCACCTCAGCCTTTGGGACATATCAACGACAGTGGAGCACGCCGGGCGGTATTTTCTCGGCTATTTTTAGCCACACGCGTACGATACCTCGTCAATTTGTCAAGTGGCTCGTCTGCGCAAAAACGTAGCGGATATCGTGCGGCCAGAGCCACTTATATGCTTTCTTTTATGCATGGCGTGGCTAAGCTACCATCCTGGCGAGTAGCCAGTCGCTCCCATCGCCAGTCAATTCGAAAATCAATCAAGCGATTCCATTGGATCCTTTCAGATGGTCCGATTTGTATCGCTTCATCCGGTGAGGCAAATGTCTTGCTTTCCAACATTTCATGTGAGTGTTTTGGAATTATGTGTGCCCTGAATGGCCAGGATGAGATGGCTCCATTGAAACAATAAGTGGTTGAAGATAATGTTGATCCCGTCCCGCCATAGCTTGGAACAATACCGTAACACCAAATTTTATCAACAATAGTGGTTAGCAAATGGACATTAAATGGTTCGGTTCCGTCTGTCTAAAGCGTTTCTGAAGATAATGTGAACCATCACTTATCACCGGCATGGTCAAAGTCCGGTCTCTAATGTCAGTATTTGGTAGCGTGATATGCCATATATCATCATACAAAATAACAGTATAAGCTACATATCTATGCAATCATGCACATGTGCATTGTGCAAACTTGGTCGGTTAGTGTGGGCAGTTCGAAAATGTGTCACAAGTGAAATGGAACTTCGATTTTACTATTAAGGCCAGCCTAAACATTCCTCGTTTTCGCAATGTGTTGTGTCTGAGACTTGATGGATCAGTTCAGTCAAGTACTTCGTAAACATGTGATTTTGATTTTACATTATCTTACAAGTACACACAGAAACAAAATATACCTCCTTCTCACGACACCATTGTCACTTTGCCATGTCTTGCCCCCGCCCACGCCCACGCCGGGTTAGCTCGGTCAGCGGGTGGGCGGGGGCTCGAGTCCAAACATTAACATCAAACTCCGCTACATGTCACGATTGGACGCGACAAATTGCTAATCACTCACATATTAAGAGCATCCGACACATCGATGAAATATTTCCTGTCTGTCCAAACTTGTCCATTTTACAATTTGCATACGCATTACTCTTCTCCATTCGACACATTTTCAATGCAGCAATGTGAATCTTCTTAGTTTCTGTATTTCTCTGCATTTAAAGGGAATGGTTCACCTTTAACATGGGGTTTTGGACTGAGATAGCAGATTTGTAGAGCAGATCTAAAAATGGGTTGTGGTGAAAGAATTACCTCCCTACGTTAAGTAATTTCGACAAAGGACTAGTGGGCCCGGTTTCATGTCCGCTGTTCCTGGCCACGATCGGGACATGAACGCTCGCCGACGGAGGCAGGTACCCTCTCTGGCACGTAGTCTCTCATCACGACGCCTCGTTAATATCCGCTCAGCCGCCCGGGCGGCGCGGCGGCCCCTTGTCAGAGACTGTACTTGGCGGAGCGGGGCGGAGCCAGAACGCCAGCCATGCTATCGTACGATTTCTCGTGAAATTCAAAGAGAAACATTACTTCTTTCTCCACATATATCCATCAGTTGTCCAAACCAAAGTCATATTCGTAGTTTTGAGCTCCAGATGCACCGTATGGTTGAATTTCAAGACAACTTTCAAAAGTGACCTATCCCTTTCAGCTGCATCCAACATATAAGGTACAGTCAATCATTGTTTCCTTATTGTAGACCCCTAGCATAAACTTTTAACATTTAACTCCATTGTGATTTGTTTTTAAGCGTTTCATAAAATATGTGTCATTACTAACGGTGTTATGATCTAACAAAGCACGGCCCGGATGTTTTTCCGCATTGTCTGAGTATCTTGTTCTACTTTCTCGCAGGCTGAAACCATATCAGTGTAATAATATTTGGAATGGCACAGTGCCACCTTGATGCTGTTTTTCTTAGCTACTGCGCAGTGTATTAGTATTACGTAAAGCAAATGCATCAGCTTAAATGCCTCCTGCAACAGTTCTCTGGATTCACACGCGCTATGAAAGCAATGCTAACAGCATATGCTGATACCCTATGATGATGATAGCATAAATGATCCAGATCTATCCAACCGCATGCATTAACGGAAAGGCAAGGGCATCATATCAGGAAAGCAAAGTCATGCTATCAGGCAGATATCTATTCTGGATTATGGCCTCGTATTATGGTCCTATTTAACAACTACAATGCAGGGAATTGAACAGGGGTCTAAAAATAACTGAGGGAAAATGCGCCACGTTCTCAAGATAGACGAGGCTATTCAACTGGGCGTCAAGAGTTTCATGCCTGCCAATCGGTCCTCATTTGTCTCCAGGTTGCCAAGAATTGCCGGAAAAGATATCGTGTATCCTTTCTAGGATGGATCTGGTCCGTAACGGGAAATACAAAGGGAACAAAAGTGGCAAAGGTGAGATCAACTGAAGGGACTGTTGTTGCCATGGGCTATGTCGAGGTTGCTGTCACGAGAGAATGGTTAATAGCTGTCGCCAGAACAGAGGGATTGCCAGACATTACCAAGAATAACTGGCCAGACATTACCAGGAAAAGTTTGCAGATGTCCCAAGAAAGAGAGCTATTACTAGTGTAGGTGCAGTAGTATAGCTGGATGTGACTGCCAATCAGGGTTGTGATCGACTCAGAGTCAGTGAGTCAGATTTGACTCAACTCTGACTCAAATCAACTTGAGTCAGAGTCGAGTCGCTTAAGAAAATAGGGGCTCGCCTTGAGTCAGAGTCGAGTCGCTTAATCAAAATAGGGGTTTGAGTTAAGTCAGAGAGAAGTCGCATGGATGTCGCTTGAGTCAAAGTTGACTCACCTGGATGCTGCTTGAGTCAAAGCTGAGTCGACGCATCCTCTTACAAGTCAAAGTCACATCTGATATAACAAAAACAAATTGGGAGCAACTAAATAATAAAGGGGTCCAAACAATGTTCTAGAGTGTTTTTCAAACCCACATAAATCAATTTTCTGTCTGAAAAAATAACTTAAAGAGTACTTAACTCATCACAAACTCTGCTGACTGCTCCTATCATAAGTGAAACAATACAATATTAAATATGTACATAGAAATTATAACTGCAGTATATATAACCTAATAATAACCATATCAACATAACATTCTGGAATGTGCATACGAACCATGTACCATACGCGCCATTTATGTCTGAAATAAAAAGTTTGCATCACAAATTTATTGAGGTTAAGGTACTTTAAGAATGTTAATTCAACAACAGATCACAATTCACTTTGTTTTCTAACGCCGAAATAATTGTTATCTCTGAAATCCTACAGTTATCACATGTCAGTTCTCTCAGTTTTAAATGGTTCGAGCGCGAATACTTTCTCCCACTAGCAACGACTTGACAACAAATAGCAATGCAGGCCGTATCAATCATATGGATTTCCGTCCGCGCTGATGTATAGATCCTCAAATGTGTTGATGAATAGAGTGAGGACTGTGATTGGTAAGGATACTGGTTCACATGCTAGCACTAGCTACTAGCAGCTCACAAGTTACTATGGGAGTGTCACATATGAAATTTCTCCAAATGACTGTTTAGACCAGTCAACTTGAAAATTCCATCCGCACTTTTTATTAATTGTATATGCGAGTTTCAGGGCGGTTTTAAAGGGTATTATAAGTTATAACCATGTTTAATATACACGTGTCAAGATTTAAGGAGTTGTGCTACAATATTAATGACGTCATATTAGACTGTAGACTGTCAAAGACAAGCCACTTTTCAGTCTGTTGTACCATCAGCTGACTGCTCTTCTTCCATTAGGGACCTCAAGAACAACATAAACTGGCTATAAACTGGGGAGTTGAATTACTGAACTAATACCATTTTTTTTTCCTTATCGAATGACATTAAGTATAATGGCGCAAAAAAGTGTTACAATCCAACAAGTGTTACAGTACAGCAGTCTGAAGTAAGTCAAAATGCATGAGTGATGTCAAAGTGTTAACTTTGAAGTGGCGACTAGGGTCGGTGCCAATTTAAAAAGTAATAATGCTAATTATCTTTGTCACATTATAAAGGAAGATGTCAGAATTCAGATGATGTTGACATTGCACGGCAGAACATTGTGCACAGCTGTGGTGGAAGTGATTTTTTTAGGAAAGATACTATGAAGCGTTTTGTTGTGAGTTATCACAAGTCACAACATCCTGAAGCGATTTAATGGTTGGTCTAAATTTGGAACAAAAATGTAGGGGCGGGTGGGTGAAGTGTAGGGGGGGTGAAGTGTCAGCAAAAAAAACTGTTGCACGGGGTGGAGGTAACAAATCATTAGAACAACTGAACACTGATTTATAGTTTTTGCAGGGAAAATTTGAGGGATAATCCCCCCTGGCTCAAGAATGTTGACGCCCCCGTGGCGGAGCCCCTGCACTTAAGGGGTAAAACGCCTGGACCTCTGAGCGATTACCTTTCCGGTACTTAGACATAGTATAGTGGTAAGTCTGATGAGCTTGGCAACGGCAAGCTTCATCAATATTATTTTTGGATACAATGAGGTCTGAGGTGACGTTCATAATTTCAGTGTTATGAATGCCCTAACGGCATTGCGATGATTAATATTCTTGGCTTAGCCAATCAGTAGTGAAATCCTCTGACGTTTAGTGGTGCTTTACCAGAAATCAGATGCCTCAAACATACCAGTCTTAAATGGCGTAGCCAGTCAGGATTTTGAAGTGAACGCAGCTTGTCTAGATCTAGTCATATTCGTCTCATATTTGGACGTCATTGGCTATAATCAATCCTATCCTGATCGGACATGTGGCATGACAACGCTGCATCACAGTGTCTACATTGAGCTGCATCTTAGCGATCCTACACATTTATTTATATCAATGTAACCGCTAACCAGTTCATAGGTATGTATTAGCCAGGTTTAGCTCGACATCATTTCATACTGCTAGTGACTGAACCGCTAGCTACTATATACCTTTCTTTTTCTAACAGATGGTTTATCATTGTCAGGCTTTCAGCCAATCAAAACATTCCATTGCTTGGTCACAACAGTTTGGAATGTGTTTAATTGTATTGAAGTTGAACGCGACAAGTTACAAAATATTACATTTTGTGGTTGGGGTTGGCAGTGGGGAAGTTACATGTCTGTGTGGCACACCCTTGTACAACGCTGGTGGATGGTTGGTTTCATTGAATTATACTAATACGAAAGATAATATCGTATCATAGTGTATTAACTGATGTGTTCTAAATGCAGCGTTCCTACTGCACTCTGCAGTCTGCAGTCTAGTGTCTATCTGACTGAGCAAAATTGTGTAAGTAACAAAAGGCCAGGGATTATTACTTTAACTCGTAACCGTAAGTACCTATTCAGTATTCATGAATACAGCACACCGGTTAGTGTTTTACAACCTGCTAGACTGCTAACAGTATTGACTATTGAGCTTGTTGATTGGTTTGGCAACTCAATTTTAATTAACGCCTGTTTTACTTTTCAGTCCAGCTCAAGAACCAACTTCAAATAAGCTTCACTTATTTAATTTTGCATCCCCTCATATAGGACCATTACAATCCATAGCAATTAACATTAGTGGTAAAGTAAAGATGCGTACCTGTGCTGGTGCAAAATAATAATAATTATTATTATTATTATTATTCTTATTATTATTATTGTTATTAGGAACATATATATTTGAATATAGCTTACAATGCAGCTGGATGCAGTAGATATTTATGATAATGCAATATTCATTCATGTGCCTTGATCCAGAGTAAATAAAAATAAGTGTTTACATATATGATATAATATTCTAATGAGGTTTTGCCAGTCAAATACATTTGAATCAAAGTCGTTAAAGGGAAATAATGACCTTTTGATTTTGTTAGCAACAATTTCTTAGGCTCCCGTTATATTTTAAAAATTATTTTATTTAAATTTAAGAATTAAATAAAATTATTCCCAAATTCAAAGTTGTAAGTTTGGAAGAAATACAAAACAAGTACCTTGTGTACATCATGAAGGTCATTGACAAATTCGTCCTTCCCTACCATTGTTAACATCGAGTGCGGCATTTGTGGAGCCTCTGTGACATTTCCGATCAAACTGAGCGCTGCTCGGACACCCGCTAGTAGCGCTTTCGTTCTCCATGGCAACCGGGCGTCAGCCAATCAAAAGCCAGAAAGGGAATACGTTCTGGCTTTTCATTGGCTCACGCCTGGTTGCCATGGAGAACGAAAGCGCTACTAGCGTGCGTTCGAGCAGCGCTCTGATCCGTGAAGCAATCCGTGAAGCATCCGTGATGCATGACTGACTATCAGTATAAGTCATGAATAACAACAACATGCAAACTATACCAACTCGAATAAAATAAGAGCGGAATGAATTGAACCCCAGGCAAGCTAGTATTCGCAAAGCACTCGGCACTGCGCCACAATGGCAAAAGGTGAGGGAAATGCATATTGGATACAATATTATTACGTCACAAGTTTCTGAAGTGTCAACTACTATGAAATACAGTGATAAAATACCTTTAATAATGATTAACAAGAAAATTCAAACTTAAAAACAATCATTTGAATAAGTCTTTAATTAGCTTTCAACTCGAAATCAGATATATTTTGCAATGCTACACAAGAATGGCACCAATGACGTCATTAACAAAGCCTGCTACGGGACTTGGGTATACTAATCAGGAACAACTCGCCAAGTGCGCCGAGATGGTTAAGTGCGCCGAGAAGCATGACAATGACTTTGTAAACAAATCGCCGACGCTAAATAGGTCGCCGTCGATGTGCATCGATGAGCTTCTGATTTAATTGCCAGTTTTGTGTTATTGTTCGTTAGTTTTTTTGGGAAAAATTATTATTTTTCATGATAAAATAAAGCATAGTGTTATATACAGCCACAGACAAACTATACACAACTCCTAATGTTGAAAACAAATGAATCGAATTGCAAAAATTGAGGGTCGCAACCACTAACTATGCCGCGTTGATGTGCATCGATGAGCTTCCGATTTTATTGCCACTTTTTCCAATCGCTGTTAGTTTTAGAAGATCGCCGGGCATATAATCACAACAAGCAGAACGCACAATATATTTTCCACTCCATTGCGTAAAAAAATAATACGGGAAAAGCCCGCAGTTTGATGAGGACCAAAAGTACTTGACAAAAGGTCAGAAATAGTGCAAGTACCGGTCGTTAAAAGTGTGGAACGCTTATCAACTTTAACTTGAAATATCTTTCGGTAGGAAAGTTTTCATGCAAAATGTGATGAATTTACAATATATTTTGATCTCGTCTGGCGATTTCAAGTGCTAACTCCATTTTAGTGGAAAAAGGTCATTATTTCCCTTTAAGTTAGTTGAACTTGAGGTCAAAAATGAGTCGACTCAAGCAATTTTCACATGAGTCAAAGTTGAGTCGACTAAACAAAAGCAAAATCCCACTTGAGTCAGAGTTGAGTCAGGGGTAAAAGCAAATGAGTCAAAGTTGAATCGACTCAAACAAATTGTCCCCCTCGCTTGAGTCAGAGTTGAGTCAGGGGTAAAAGCAAATGAGTCAAAACTGAGTCGACTCAAACAAATAATTTCCCCGCTTGAGTCAGAGTTGAGTCAGAGTCACTTCGTAAATGAGTCAGAGTCGAGTCAGTCTAAAAAATCTGAGTCGAGCACAACCCTGCTGCCAATAGAGGAGGTGATTCCAGATGTTGTCATGAGCCTCCCTGCTAAACCTTCTCAAGAGAGGATCAATGCTGCCAGATGCCAGGAGAGAAAACGAGGCTGCCATATGACGCCAGACTGGCACGATCCCACGACCCCACGGCCGCTCGACACAACTCACTCTCAGCACTCTCCGCTCAACGCAACTCACTCCCAGCTCAGCCAGCTCTCAGTCGCCAAACGGGTTCGGAAATGGAATCGCAGCGGTGCCACCGCCCTGCGGTGCGCTCCAAATGGCGTTGGCCTACTTTGGCGGCTGTCTGTCGCGTCGTAATGGGTCCTGGGGGGGGGGAGGGGAGAGCGCAGTGCAGTGTGGACTCGGCGGTGGGGGGGGGGGGGTGGAGAGCGCAGTGCAGTGTAGACTCGGCGGGGGGGACGGCGGGGGGGAGCAGGAGAGGGGTGATGATGATATGGTTGGGCCACGTGGTGTGTGGGGGGGGGGGGGCGTGGTTAGTAGTGGGTAATAAGTAGTGTTCTCGTTGAAAAATGGTTTCGGATAGCAATAAATATATTTTCCCCCATTAAGATGATCGGTTCATATTTTATAGTTAGGGGAAATGCAGGAGTGAATTGCTCGACTTAATGTTGTACTACATCGATTTCCTGTTTTGTTTTGGAGAGAAACTGAATGTAAAAATACCATTAAAACCAAAGACCAGTGAAGACCTCCTTATATGACAGTAAAGGTGAGATCGGCAACACGACGAATTCGCCGCAATCACGACGAATTCGTCGGTGATTCGTCGGACGCCGAATATTCGTTCAGTTTGTGTTCGGCAACACGACGAATCTGCAAACGAGCGAATTCGCCCGACGAATTCGCTCTGGCGGAGAGCGAATTTCCAAACCAGTCGTCGGGAGGGCTACTTTCTTTAGCAGTGTGCCATAACGTGATCTGCAGTATTGTTGTATTGACTGCAGTGTTGCTGAATACTGACAAAGTTCAAAGTACCGTGATTTCTGAAAACAAGTAAAATAACCACACAAACCAAGGCCCTATAATTACACAAACCATGACACGGCGCAGCAGGGACAAAACCGGTGGATAATTTTGTTGTTACAGAACGCACGAGACAGCGAATTCGTCGGAGAGCGAATTCGTTGGATTCGTCGGAGAGCGAATTCGTCGTGTTGCCGATCGCACCCTAAGAATAACAGAGCAGAGTACAATATTAACAGAGAACAAACAAACGTACAAACAACACCAATCCCCTACGGTTTTATTGGCCAAATTTCCGGACCACTGAATTATTTCAAAACCCATCCGAGCAATTTCGTAACCCACCGCGCGAATAAACACCACCGTGATCGTGGCTTGCTCGCCTGTTTATTGAAATGACATCCCTGACGTTTCTAGTGAAACGACGCGACAAAAACGCTGTCGGCGCTGTTCGCTGACGGTGGATGTTGGATTTAACCGGATATTGGGGGCCTCCACAGCCGGGCTGGTTGATAAGCTCATCAGAAATCAATTGTTCGTGCGCCGGTCTGACAGCTGATAGTGGTCGGTTCTGATTGATATATGTGGAGTCGTCACGGCACAGCGATGGTGCGCAAATGAACTCTGTGGTTTTGTGGTTTTGTGGTTTTGTGGTTTTGTGGTTTTGTGGTTTTGTGGTTTTGTGGTTTGTGTGTGGTTTGTGGTTTGTGGTTTTGTGGTTTTGTGGTTTTGTGGTTAAGTGGTTTTGTGATTTTCTGGTTTTGTGGTTTTGTGTTTTTTAAATGATTTTGTGGTTTTGTGGTTTTGTGGTTTTGTGGTTTTGTGGTTTTGTGGTTTTGTGGTTTTGTGGTTTTGTGGTTTTGCGGTTTTGTGGTGTTGTGGTTTTTCTAGTTTTGTGGTTCGTTGTTTGTCTCAACCGCTCAGCAATCAAAGTATCAAAGTAATCAAAGTACTTTAAATGTAGGCCAATAAGCAAAAGTTATTAAATCCACAGTGCAATGGTATCATTTTAACGTATTGCCTCGCATATTGTGCAATGAATATTGAAATCACCGACCAAATGCACGATGTCTCGGTGTCAAACATCCACCGAATAATACCTCTCCACGATGTTAGAACTCTATATAGAAGGACACCCGGGACCGGAGACCTTGACAAACTGAGCCTGCTGATTCCTGATCCCTGTCTTTCGACCTCGTTTACACAGCTCAATGACAGAAAGTTCCTCTGTGAGCCTTCCTTTGCGCCATCAACTGACACTGCCATTGCAACTAATACCATTGTTGATATAACGCAATGAATGTTTACCACCAGGTGAAGCTTGCAGTGCAACTGGTCACAATGAATTGACATTGTCACTCGCGATTTTGATCTGCCCACGAATGTCAAAAACAGGTCATTCCGATGAGTGTACGGAGGACGACAAATGGTTAAGGTCTTCTAATATTCAGTAACTCGTGACTTTCATTGATTAAGCACATCATACCGAACACCAATTGACATATGGGTAGGCCAAGATGGCACACTATCGTGTTATGTCCAGCCTTTCCCCACCAATGACTGGCCACCGGCTCACCATGCATTTTATTTCACTCATGTTTGTACACAATGTGTTTCCTGACATAGATATTAATATAGTACACTAATGATATCAGTTCAATGCTACATCACATCACAAAACACCTGAGTTAATCGGTATCGGCTCATGCAGTCCCCCATCGCCATCGCCATCGCCATCGCCATCGCTCTCTGTGCGCTTCCTTCTTCTGATAATTTCGCCAGAGTAGTGCATATTTTTGCTCCCTTGAAACCTGACTGTCACGTCTTCATTTTCCTCTGTCTCGCTCCCGCCGTCTAGCGTATCCCAAGAGCCAACAGTCTGCTGACAGACTGTCTGTCA
Source organism: Chirona hameri (assembly GCA_036785665.1). Taxonomy (NCBI): domain Eukaryota; kingdom Metazoa; phylum Arthropoda; class Thecostraca; order Balanomorpha; family Balanidae; genus Chirona; species Chirona hameri. The sequence continues at coordinate 33,856 of JAXIVJ010006518.1, forward strand.
CTGGAGTTTTCCGTTGCCAGAATGGAGTTTGCCGTTGCCAGAATGGAGTTTGCCGTTGCCAGAATGGAGTTTGCCGTTGCCAGAATGGAGTTTGTCGTTGCCAGAATGGAGTGTGTCGTTGCCAGAATGGAGTTTGCCGTTGCCAGAATGGAGTTTGCAGTTGCCAGAATGGAGTTTGCAGTTGCCACAGCACCACACTGCATACGACTCCACCGCAAGCCTTTAAAACCCAGCTCGACGCTGTCGTGGTATAGCAATAGTCGCCCTGAGGATTGGCTCAGTTCACACATACAGGTCACAAGTTCCCATTTAATCATCTATGTTGAGTTCTTAAATTAATCAGCATTGGCAAACACTTTTGTCAGAGGAAAGAAGTTCGGATGCTATTTAGGAGTCTAAGCGATCATTTTTAGCAAAATTAGGCATGTTCTCTCGTTTTCATTCTATAATATCCTCACTCAACATATCAAACACGCTATAAAGTGAGCAAATACATCGATCGGGGGTAAGGTGCAAGATCACCAAGTATACTGCAATTCAATATTATGACAGGTCTGTTCGAAATTTGAGATCACGTCATCGTATTTACAATGATAAGAGCAACATAATTGTGAATGGGCCTGTGTTGTGTCGTTATTACACATGCAGCTCACAATCAAATCGATGTGAGATTCCCCCAATTTCCGCCGAATCCGTGTATCCCACCAAAGGCAAATCCTGTGTAGAAATGCGCTGTTTTAGGATGAATGGATGAACTGATTGATAAGAAATATATATTTATGGTCAGTGCGATCTATCGCCCGTCATCATTTATCGCCATCTATGTCATCTATCGCCCGTCACCATATATCCCCCGTCGCCATCTATCGCCCGTTTATCGCCACCAGTCGTCAGCGTCGGTGGTAATCGTGTTAGAGGGCCGGTCGCCAGCATACATCCCCCCCCCATCCTAGACCGGCATTAATAATGCATGCCCGGAGGGGGTGGGGGCCTCTCAGCGCCAGCCGGGACCAATGGACGAGAGCTATGCGGGTAACGGGAGCGATACACGCGGTGAAAGGGTGGCACAGTGCGATCAACAGTCACGATGGCGTGTCGTCACAGGCCAAGTGGTTATATTGGCCTTAATAAACAAAATAAAATACGATTGCGTAAGGATTGTATGTCGGTAACTATGACTTTCCATGGTGTTACCGTGAACTATTTTGAAGACCGATGTTCTCGTGTTATGGTGTTAAAACAGTCACGAAGCATGACGAAAGCACCTTTCCAGCGCCGTCGCAACTCAATGGCCAGTAGGACAGTGGCCCAGTTCTATAGAACTGCAGAGTCGAATGGATTAGTTTTACTTTATATGCATCAAGCATTCTCCGTTCACTCCCGTTGCAAAAACAAAACGAATAATAGTTCATCAGAAAAACACAAGGACGATTTTCTGAAGATTTGCACACAAAAACGTAAGTTCCCCAATCAGAATAGGTGAACCTGCTGTTCCGCGTTACAGCCGTGACATGCGGTACAGCCTACCTGACAGGCAGGCGTGACATGCGGTACAGCCTACCTGACAGGCTGGTAGACCAGCTACCGATTAACACGCGAAGGGCTGGAGCTGGACAGTGGACAGTTGGTGTTTGGCGGCCAGCTGGGAAGGATACTAAGTTTGTGTTGATCAAGTGACTTACGTATGGCTTGTTGAAGTGTGTCCCTCATCTCTCAAATCCAAACATTTCAACATATTGTTCATCACCCATTGCTACGTTTTGCAAAAACAAATGTCGTAATTGCCAGCACATTTCGCTTTTAACCTTTATCAGCTTAACTATGCAAAAAGTAAAGAAACCCGTACCAGTGGCATTGCCTTATACTGATACTGATATGTGGATAAAAAAACAGTTCATCGGAATCACGATTCATCTGAGTCATATACTCGACACAATAATCTTAAGAAGACGAAAAATACAGGTTCGATGATTTTTCGGCTGTATGCAGACTGCAGATATCCCTCACTGCAAATCAACACAAAGGAGATGTATTCAATTGCAGTTGCTATGTGAACTTGCTTTTGCGTTTTGTGCGGCTGCTTTCTTTGCTTATCGAGAAACTAACGAGATTGCTAAGAACAAAGCAGATGCGCAAAAACTACAGGAAAGAAACGATGGGAGAATGTGCATGTGCTATCGCTAACAAGCGTTCCCATGAGATGGGAACAGGCCTATATAACAGAATACGAAGGAATCCAAGATCCATATATCCATTAAATATCACTACTTGGAGCAAAATAACCTCTTATTGGAGCAAAATAACCTCTTATTGGAGAAAAATAACCTCTTATTGGAGAAAAATAACCTCTTATTGGAGCAAAATAACCTCTTATTGGAGCAAAATAACCTCTTATTGGAGCAAAATAACCTCTTATTGGAGAAAAATAACACGATGAAGAACTAAGAAGCACCAATTGTTCGCCAAGTTTCCTACGGGATGTACGGGATGTATGCACATACATGCTAGACTGCGACCTAGCAACCACAGCTCCACCCGGAAGTAACAAACTCCTGAATAGGGCCCCCACTGTGGGCCACCAATGGGACTATTTACCTCGCGCACGACTACACGGCACGACTACAGCGGCAGAGAGAAGCCTTCCGATATGCCCCATTCACTCCTATTCATCGCACGTTTCCCTTCACCGCCGCGCCGGGGGTCGGCGCGGGGGTCGGCGCGGGGGTCGGCGCGCCGTAGAGTAGGTGTGATTTATCTGGGCACTCGAGTTTCCGGGAATGCTCGCTTAGCGGTATCTGCAGTAGGTGGAGTTGCTTGTGACGAGAAGCTGGATCAGCAATGGACGTTCCGAGCGGCGGTTTAGTAGTTTGTTTCAATCGATGCCCAATGTAAGCTTATTTCCAGTTGAGTTTGTAGACAAGCCGTCAGCTCGGACAATTTGAATATAATTTTGATGAGCAGTCGTATTCAATTAAGCCCAGTCCAGTTAGGATGAGTTGAGTTGAGTTAAGTGCAGTCCATGTCAGTCTAGTCCAATACAGTCAAGTGCAATATTATACGGTTCAATTCAGTCAAGTCCAGGGCCTAGTTTCATAAAGCTTTTGGCGTAACTTACGAAATGCGTGAAATACGCCATCAAAAACTACGCACCGTAAATGAGTCTGTTTCACCAAGGCGCCGACGGAGCTGTTTACTCCGGCACAGTTTGCGTTGCTGGCGTAAACAATCAAGAGTGTTTGAAAAATGGAAGTGTATTGAAAGCATTATAATAAACATTTGTTTGTAATGCAATTATTGAAATTGGAATGATACAAATATGTAAAATTTATTTGTAAAATAAATAATGTTAAAATATCCTTTCTGAGTAAATAAATAAAAATCCGCATTTCCCCTCCGCATTACCCCTAAAAAATGTCTGGACCCAGGTGAAAGCCATTAGAGCTGCTATTATCGAGCCCACGTGTTCGGTGTGAAAATTTAAAGTCTGCACGTATGTGGGTTTAGTGAAAAGCTCTCGTCGTTATTCTCGTTTTTTTGTTCTTATTTAATGAATACATTACTAGTGGATACAATTAATAATATGCTTTCTATTGCATGTGAACAGTCATGACGATATTGCCGATAGAACCACCAACAGAAATCCTCGTCTCAAAAATGTATCGGGCATATTGCCAGCACGCAACGCAAGACGATGCGAGACAGCCTTACTTTGTATATACATGTAACCTGCCACCGTCGAGACTATTGCCCGAATCTTCATTTGAGGTCGGCCAAAGCATTGTTTGTCGATTGTGTATTAGATCCGGCGAATTCGACCGCCTAAGGCTTGTGTTAAACCGGCTAATCGTGTCCGGTTAGAGGGCAAATACATGCTGACTGCTGTTATTGTTAGTCGGACTGTTAGGACTGTTAGTTATTATATCATGATGCAATGTATGAATCCAATCCATTACGGACTCATATGGCATTAATCATACGTATTTACTGATCTAATAGTGGTTAGTGTGGAACAGTCCAGTTAGATGGCAGTACATAACACAGATGTGAAGCCCAGATGATGACACGTTATGATGACAGATGGCAGCACCTGCTGATCTAACAGGAAGTTCACTGACAAACAACGAATTGATAGGTGTTTAACCGCGCAACCAAAACTTTCGGCTTTAGGTCCATTACTTTTCACAGTGTTCTCCAACGACTTGTCACTATACGCAGGTGACGCAACTGTCTTTCAGTATGCCGACGACACTCAGGTATTGGTGAGCGGTCCGAAGGGCGACCTCAGGGGTCTCATCTCGCGCATGGAGGCTTCGCTGGCGTTACTAAATGATTGGTTCTGTGCACAGGCTCTCAAGGGTAACGCCTGCAAAACACAACTCATGGTGTTCGGCAGCCGTCAAAATTTACGCAACATGCCTGACTTTAAAGTAGAGTTTCGGGACGCAGCTTTGCAGCCGTGCGTGCAGTTGGGGAATCTGGGAGTCGTCTTTGACGGCACCCTGTCCTGGGAAGCTCATGTGTCCGAGCTCAGCCGCAGATGCGTTGGTGTGTTGATGTGTCTTTTCCACGTACATCATTGTCTCCCCGACGGCGGTATCAGGACGATTGTAACAGCGCTGGTAGTCTCGCGGGTCCGATACTGCCTCACAGTATACGGCAACGGGACACAAAATAATTTCGACCGGCTCAAAAAAAAAAAATCCTGACCTTTGCCGCTAGAGTTATTTTCGGCCGCCGGAAGTTTGACCATGTGTCCGACCTGCGAGATTGGCTTGGCTGGATGACCCCGAGAAGAATGGCCGACTACCATACGCTCGTCACCGCGCATAAGGCCTACAGCGCAGTGAGCTAGAAAAACTGGCAGCTCTGTTTGTAACCAACAGTGAAGCCCGGGCGAGATCCACGCGACAAGACCATCTGTACCATTTACCGCGGCCTCGACTCGAAGCCGGTGAGCGGCGTTTCGGTTACCGACCCCCAGCGCTGCTTAACGACCTGCCAGCCGACCTGGTGCAGCTGCCACCTGCCGGCTTCGCCCGCACTGTCAGAGCCGCGCTACTGAATAGTGACGCTACACACCGATATTGACTGCGGAGATACTGCGTGTGGCAGCGGGTGATTGCGTCGTGTATATAAGTGTGAATGACATGAGTGTTCGCTTGATTTGTACCTGCATGATTTTACCTGACTCTGAGCTGTAAGCGCCACGTAATGTGTGGATTGCTCTACGACATAATTACAATACAATACAATACAATACAATACAATACAATACAATACAAAACACACAAACTCAGACACCTCGTATTGATCAGCACAGATGTCAGAACAAGTGCCTTGAAAATTCCACAAACTTCTTTACTTCAGTGGAAACTCTATGATGATCTCATTCAACACAAAGGTCCATGGTGGCGCACCTCCCCCATTGTACCAACTGTATATTACATTAGCGTGCCTTCAGTCTTGCTGTCAAGATCCAGATTTGTTCAGCTTTAATCCACTATTAACTGCAGCTTTGGATGACAGGCCTTCTCCCACCAATTTCACCACACAGTTGCAGACAACTCATAATGTTTAAGTTCGCAAAATAAGTCACTGCTCACTGAGAGCAAGAACCAGTTGAATGTTATAACAAGTGGCAAGCAATATACAATGTTTAATAAGCTATATGTGGTGTAATTTTAGACACAACAGATATAAATATAATTTTGGATAAATCTAATATTACTGGCTACACATATGATTAAATACCAATTAGGATCAAACGCTAACACACTAAATGAGATTATAAATCATAATTTTCAACTTTGACAACCACAATACAATAGTACCATAAGGTATAGTTTTAGGAATTTTGGTCATCAAGCTAAATGTTAATGCTAAATGTTAATGCCAAATGTGAATGCTAAATATTATGCTATGCTAAATGCTAAATGTTAAACATGTTAAACCGACCAATTCACAGCTTACCTGAAAAAACATGAACTCATGAAAAGAAAACAACTGGTGAACTTGTACGTTTGCGGTTGCATTACTTGTGAGCAGAGTTCGTTACGGGCCGGGCTGGCCCTATGGGGCATAGGTCGGGCCTCAACTTTAAGGAAGTCACCGGGCTCTGGACGGGCCTGGGCTGAGAATGTTGAAGTAATGCGCGCAAGGTCAGGTCAGAGCTGAAACATATGTTAACCAGCAGTTCACTTCCACAGCAACACACTGCTGCTGTGGTTGTGGCTTTTTGTTTGTTTTGGTTAGCATAGTTGGTCCATTGTTTCACATTTATAGTATACCAGTAAATATGCTATGATAATTATTGCAAATTTTGTGAAAATAATTATATGTTTAATCTGAACGGGCCGGACCGGCCCTGGGTCTCAATATTATTCATTTGACCGGGCCTGGTCCGGGCCTGGGCTTGGTGTTCATGGGCCCGGGCCGGGCTGGGCTGGGGGTTGGTGTTCATGGGCCCGGGCCGGGCTGGGCTGGGGGTTGGTGTTCATGGGCCCGGGCCGGGCTGGGCTGGGGGTTGGTGTTCATGGGCCCGGGCCGGGCTGGGCTGGGGGTTGGTGTTCATGGGCCCGGGCCGGGCTGGGCTGGGGGTTGGTGTTCATGGGCCCGGGCCGGGCTGGGCTAGAGGTTGGTGGGCCCGTGACTCACACTACTTGTGAGCCATGCTTGATAGCTTGTGTCTCCCTGTATCATGGTCATTAACGGTTACGTTCAAATTATTAGTGTGGCTAATGTACAAAAGAAACCATGCACTATGAACAAGATGTTGAGAAATGGTACACATTTGAGTGGTGTAATAATTATCACATGCATTCCCACCCAAGCTTAATCCATAATATATGCTAATTCCTACGTAAAATAACATACACTTAGATATACAGGATCGCTTGGCTAACCTAAGGTTTTGATAGCACTGCAATTTTTTTGCCCGTTTGGTTTATAAAAACATCCAATAACATTGATTGCATTTACAACAAATAGTTGTATTACAACCCTAGAAACAAAACAAGCAGCTAAAGGCAAAGGTTTTATGATGCTTTCATACTTTCTTTTATTAGATGTCATTTGCTTTATTAACCAGGAAACTATAAAGACTACACCCCATTGACACAATCATTCCCTACTGGGCAGTGGGCAGGTACCTAAAGCAAATAGTTTGTATTGATTACAATTGATTAATATGTAGTAAAATGTGATTGCATTTAGATATTGTGTTTGTCACAGTACAACAATGAAAGCGAATGAAAAATAATTCTCCCAAACCCCTGATCATCTTGGCACTACGAACTGTGAACGTCTCCATAACCCGCGCACTGCAGGGGGGTTGATTTCCGCCCCCCCCCCCCCCCCCCCCTCAGGTTTTTCAAAGATAGCCGCCGCCGGGTTTTGGTACACCTGTTAGGACATCAATTGCGCACACTTTGAAGAGCAAAAATTTCCTCGGGTCATCTCAGGTCAGGTCACCAGACCAGGTCAAGTGACCCCACCTCCAAAAATGTTTGCAGTTGTGCCAAAGCCAGAGTTTTTCACCGATCAGTTTGAAACTTACAGGATATCATGAGGGCATAAGTACTTACAATTCGTGTATCTCGGAATTTTGATATCGGTGACATAAGGTCAGGTCAATTTCGTAACCTCCTCATAATAAGTAAATGGGGAAATATACAAATGCTTCCTATTCCAAGGATATGCATGATATTAGTCCAATTACTTATGGATGATGTTATTATAGGATATTTTTGATGATCCAAGTGTAATTTGTGTTCAGTGACCCCTATTGGGTCATTTGAGGTCATGCGAGTTCACCATCATTTTTTTTGTCAATAACTCCAGACATAATTCAGATAGAGAAGTAAAACAGAAATCAATGTGTTGTCTCGTCGAGACGCGTCTTCCCATATGCAACATGCCCTACTTGGGTCACTACTTGACTTGACCTGAGGTCAAATTTTTAAGTTGACTTAACAAGGTCACCATATATAGCATTCGAAGCACCTTGACAAGATAAACACAATGGCGTAAACAGTGTTCCGTTATCTGTATTAAGTAAGAAGTTAATAGCAAAAAACGATTTAGCAAAAAAATGCATTTTTTTTTATTTTTGACCTCTGGAGCCTCAAATATTGATCTGAGATCAAATTTGAGGACACCTTAGCGATTGAAAATTTCCCTGGCTGGCGTTTGCTTGTTCCGTTTGTTTCTAACTAGCATTGTTTCTGAGATATACGGGAATTTCTGGAGCGAAGCCCTAAAACAGGAGAGAAAAAAACTGGAAAATTTGACCTTTGATGACCCTGGTGACCTCAATTTTGACCTGACCTAAAAAAAACACTGACATACTTTCGATAGAACATGTATGAAGCTATCAAATGCTTTTTCTGCTTCTCGCTACGTAGCGTAGTTTTCGAGATCTCAGGGGGGCCGGAAATCAACCCCCCCCTGCAGTTCGTGTTCGGCGCAAAGCCCCTGCAGTGCGCGGGATAACAACAACACATGACATGGTGTCAACAGCTGTCAGCTATTTTATATGTTCTGAATGTTTCTTGTAATGTAATAAGTACCAAGGAAATTACTGCGTTTTTCCCTTTTACAATGAACTACTTCAATACAATACAAATAACCAAGAAATAACAATGAGAAAACACTATAAGTGTGATACCTAACCGCCAGTCGGCATTCCGCTATCACTTTGTTCACTACTACTGGTCACAGAAGCCTTGTAAATCATGTTAATTAATTGAAAACAATGTTTGCCATCTATTACAACATGCCTTGAAAATTCCACAAACTTCTTTACTTCAGTGGAAACTCTATGATGATCTCATTCAACACAAGGGTACATGGTGGCGCACCTCCCCCATTGCACCAACGGTATACACATTTATACACACTACACATTTATGTCATGAAGTGGTCCGCATGGTACTTGAGACACCCAAATTCTTCAGAGATTCAACTAATACTTCAGTTTAGTGCTTCACATAAATATCTTGCCATACTCTTGATGTAAGTTGCATTGTAAAATCATTACACCAGGCTTCTAATATCGTCGCAAGGCTTGGTGTAAGACTTCACAAAATATGCCAGCAAGGCAATACAAACCCTGTCCGCTCCTGTAGCTCAGTCGGGGGTGCTGGGCTTTTGACCTCACCCGATAGTGGGAGGCCGGGTTCGAGTCGCTTCGGCGATCGATATTTGCCCCTGACTGGGGTGGCCTGTGGCCGGTGGCAGTGGTCGCACTCAAGGTCAGGTGACGTTAGAGGGCGGGACGGGCCGTGCCCAGGTATGTCGGGCACGTAAACTTTCGCTTCTAAATTCTGCCGGACGCCAGGAATTGCCCGATCGGACGGTAGGGGTCAGGGCCTGCGCAACAAGCTCTGCTTAGCGCGGGGCCTGACATCGGAAATCCGTCCATTCAAAAGGTTTGGACAACATTTTTTGTTTACTTTCAAGGCCATGAACACTGAAGTAACGCCACAAATCCTTACGTAGTTTTTGACAGAATATCAAGGCCCTGAAAAATTATTTGGTGTAAGCTACGCCCTTTCATGAAACGCAAAAGGCATCACTTACGAACAATTTGTTGTTTTGGCGTAAATAAAACGGCGTATTTTCAATGGCGTAACTTACACTGGTTTCTTCTTTATGAACGGAATCGGCGTAGGTTACGCCGAAATCGGCGTCAAAGTCGTAAGTTCGTAGGTTACGCCGCTTTATGAAAGAGGCTCAGGTCTCTCCAGTACCTTCCAGTCTAACCGACTCCTTCCATTGGAATATATTCCAGTCCAGTCCAGATCAACCGATTCCAGTCTTGACCGGGAAGCATCCAGTACAGTGTAATCCTATTAGGACCCTCGTCAGTCCGGTACAGTGTAATCCTATTAGGACTCCACTCTCTGGGGATATGTTTGCCTGCCACAGGGCCTTTCGACATGCAGGCCTTGCCTCCCATCCTACTGCCCTCTCCCCTCCCCATACCAGCCCCATACTGACCCACTTCCAGCTGCTGATAGTCGTCAGCTCACCGTCAGGTAATCGTGTGGTAACGGTGCGGTAACCGTGCGGTAACCGTGCGGTAACCGTGCGGTAACGGTGAGGTAACCGTGAGGTAATCGTGAGCTAACCGTGATGTAACCGTGCGGTAACCGTGAGTTAACCGTGAGCTAACCGTGATCTAACCGTGAGCTAACCGTGATCTAACCGTGAGCTAATCGTGAGCTAGCCGTGAACTAACCGTGATCTAACCGTGAGCTAATCGTGAGCTAACCGTGAACTAACCGTGAGATAGCCGTGATATCGCTGTTAGTTAGCCTGGATATATTATGTCCAGAGAGGATGCCTCAAAGTAAGCAATGTAGTGCTATAATGTGACGTCTGGCTGGGGTATCCGGTACCGTCAACAAAGTTTATTTGGGGCCAAAATCCAGAAAACCTGATAAAAAAGCGCATCATGTTTCGCTCTCTTTTCCATTTCAAACCGATTTTAAACCATTTTCTTTTTGCAAACGTGGCTAAGATTTCCGAAAATATGTCGAAAATTATGATAGAAAATCGGGTAAAATATAATAAAAAATTAAATAGAAAATTAGATTCAGAAAATATGTCCATTTTCGGCCGATGTCAGACGTTTCGAATGGCATGACCCCTATGACCCCCCTGTATCCGCCTCTGCCTGACACATCACCCCACAGGGAGACTATCGAATTCAATGGATCACCGTGTTTACCCCATGTGACACTCCCAGGGCCGGTAGAATTGATAGCCAGTTACATATCTGCCATCTATCTTGCCTGACATTTCCATACATTGGTATGCGGCTAGAGTCGTGTAGAAACATTGTGAGCGCCACCGCCACCGCGGTGCACCGGTGCGGGTAAATCCATCGTTGGCACCAGTGCGGTTAAATCCATCGTTGGACGGGGCAATCCCTGGGAGAGTACGGCTGGGAATGGGTGGATCGAGGATGGTGGTGTGGTGTGCTCTAGTGGTGCCGGTTAGGCATTGTGGATGTGTGGGAAGGCAGGGCAGAGGATGGTGGTGTGGTGTGGTGTGGTGTGGTGTGGTGTGGTGTGGTGCTGCGGGTTAGGCATTGTGGATGTGTGGGAAGGCAGGGAAGAGGATGGTGGCGACCTCTGGTGGTAGCCCAGAAACACTGCGGCTCAAATTCGCTGACTGCCTTCTGACCCGGGCAGCAGCGGTGAGACGCTGGCGGCGACTGATCACAGTGAGACTGCATGCAGTCTTGGCCCTGGATACTACTGGGTGATTTATTATGCGAAAATGGCCTGAGCTGTATATTGAGGAGGCAGTTAACTTTTGCACACTCATCGTTAGGTCCTCAGGTCACTAGGTCATCAGGTCATCAGTTCATCAGGTCATCAGGTCATCAGGTCATCAGGTCATCAGGTCATCAGGTCATCAGGTCGGCAGGTCATCAGGTCATCAGGTCATCAGGTCATCAGGTCGCCAGGTCACCAGGTCGCCAGGTCACCAGGTCGTCAGGTCACCAGGTTGTCAGGTCACCAGGTCGTCAGGTCACCAGGTCGTCAGGTCATCAGGTCATCAGGTCATCAGGTCATCAGGTCATCAGGTCATCAGGTCATCAGGTCATCAGGTCATCAGGTCGCCAGGTCACCAGGTCGCCAGGTCACCAGGTCGTCAGGTCATAAGGTCGTCAGGTCACCAGGTTGTCAGGTCACCAGGTCACCAGGTCGTCAGGACACCAGGTCGTCATATCATCAGGTCGTCAGGTCACCAGGTCATCAAGTCATCAGGTCGTCAGGTCACCAGGTCGTCAGGTCATAAGGTCTCCGGAACGTTCAGTGGCCGATGTCCGGGACTATACGTTTAACGGCCGCTCCCCGATCTAAGACGTTTATCGGCCGCTCCCCGATCTAAGACGTTTATCGGCCGCTCCCCGATCTAAGACGTTTATCGGCCGCTCCCCAATCTAGACGTTAATCGGCCGCTCCCCGATCTAAGACGTTTATCGGCTGCTCCCTGATCTAAGACGTTAATCGGCCGCTCCCCGATATAAGACGTTTATTGGCCGCTCCCCGATCTAAGACGTGTATCGGCCGCTCCCCGATCTAAGACGTTTATTGGCCGCTCCCCGATCTAAGACGTGTATCGGCTGCTCCCAGATCTAAGACGTTTATTGGCCTCTCCCCGATCTAAGACGTGTATCGGCTGCTCCCCGATCTAAGACGCTTATCGGCCGCTCCCCGATCTAAGACGTGTATCGGCCGCTCCCCGATCTAAGACGTTTATCGGCCGCTCCCCGATATAAGACGTTTATTGGCCGCTCCCCGATCTAAGACGTGTATCGGCCGCTCCCCGATCTAAGACGTTTATCGGCCGCTCCCCGATCTAAGACGCTTATCGGCCGCTCCCCGATCTAAGACGTTTATCGGCCGCTCCCCGATCTAAGACGTTTATCGGCCGCTCCCCGATCTAAGACGTTTATCGGCCGCTCCCCGATCTAAGACGCTTATCGGCCGCTCCCCGATCTAAGACGCTTATCGGCCGCTCCCCGATCTAAGACGTTTATCGGCCGCTCCCCGATCTAAGACGTTTATCGGCCGCTCCCCGATCTAAGACGCTTATCGGCCGCTCCCAGATCTAAGACGTTTATCGGCCGCTCCCCGATCTAAGACGTGTATCGGCCGCTCCCCGATCTAAGACGTTTATCGGCCGCTCCCCGATCTAAGACGTTTATCGGCCGCTCCCCGATCTAAGACGTTTATCGGCCGCTCCCCGATCTAAGACGCTTATCGGCCGCTCCCCGATCTAAGACGTTTATCGGCCGCTCCCCGATCTAAGACGTTTATCGGCTGCTCCCCGATCTAAGTTAGTACGCCTCTAGGGAATCCGCTAGAGGCCAGGCTGAGATAGAGCTACAGTATCATACAATAGGGCTGCGACAGAGGTAACTGTATTATCCGCGCCGTTCATTTTATGTTCCTGGGCTCGGCGTTAACGGTGCGCTGTAAATGGGGAATGAGCACTCCCAGAACAGAGGGTCGATCTCACTGCGAAATATTTTACCGGCAGGTCGATGCTGTGACGGTTCAGTGACGGTAGTTGGCAGTGACGGTTCAGTGACGGTAGTTGGCAGTGACGGTTCAGTGACGGTAGTTCAGTGACGGTAGTTCAGTGACGGTTCAGTGACGGTTCAGTGACGGTAGTTGGCAGTGACGGTTCAGTGACGGTAGTTGGCAGTGACGGTTCAGTGACGGTAGTTGGCAGTGACGGTTCAGTGACGGTAGTTCGCAGTGACGGTTCAGTGACGGTAGTTCGCAGGTAATGGCCGACGGTATATCGCTCGCAGTGGCGACTGACATTACTCCGTTCCTAGAAAAGTCGAGGTGACTTTTGTGTCGCGAGTGAGGTGGTCCATGCATAAATGACTGGCACGAGGAGCGAAACAGCCAGCAACAATGCCAGTGATGCCTGGCAATGGTGCCAGTGTTCGCCTTCAGGGACCGGTAAAACAATTTGTATGTGAGCTTTGCACGTCGCATGTTGCGTCCAAGTCTGCAGCACGACCGCTATCAAAGAAATGAGGTCGTTCTTACTCATGACTGTACACTACCCATTTTATACCCCCACCGCCACCCAGCTTATATAATTCATGATATTGTGCTAATATGTGTTGCGTTGCGAAAGCATGAGCTTATGTTGTGATGTAAGCACATAATTGCTTTGCCAAATGTCAGCTGTTTCTGTTTGCATGCATAACCGAACCGAAGCGAAGGCATGTATGCATGTACAGTCGGTATAGTATATATCTTCCCTTTTTATTTTCTAAAACTCATCTAATTTAACTTCTGTGTACATGAAAGACTGATATAAGGGAACATGTGGTACCTACCTAGGTAGGTACCACATGTTCCCTTAACCCTATTCCCTGCGGGGGCAGATTCTGCCCCTCGGTAGTTTTTCACTTGCCACTTCTAAACCGTTAGTCCTATCGTCCTGAAACATTGTAACTTTTACCAAAATTGAATGGCGCGTGTTGTGTCTAAATTTGGAAAAAATAAGTCCAGCAGAGGCGGTTTCAGGCTCCTGTTTTGGGGAGGGTGTTACGAATGCGGTTTTGCGGCGCATACTTCCTTCGTGGTTTTCAGTGCAATAAATGCGTCAGAAACAATTCCAATGCAATATGCATAATAGATACTGGGATTGTACATATTTTGGGGCAGAGGCGCACTCAGGATAAAAAAAAATGGGAGGCGATACCCACCCACAAATTAGGTCCAACTTCAAATTAGTAAGATGATAAAAGCGTTACGCGCATGGTGCCCCCATGTTTTTTTCCTGGATCCGCCTATGCGCAATATATCAAATGTAACAAATTACAGCATATAATGCCCACATGTGACGTTCATGACGTCCCAAACAATCACGAACAGCACATTTTTTTCTTCTTCAGAAAATCCCCCCATTTTACATTCCCTGAATGCGCCTATGATTTTTTTCTTCTTTTGATATATTAAAGACCAGTATAATTGAAGCTCAAAAACGTTTGGGGCATGAAAATCGGTCGAGCCACATGGCTGCAATGACCTTTCAAAAAACACCCAAAATGTTCTGATTTTTTCCCCCTGGCCCCTCATTTTTTAACAAAACAGAAATTTCGGGGTCCAAAAAGAGAGATCTTGTCATGACGCATCGAATGGCGCTTTCCCCATCGCAATCTACCGAGCGGTTCTCGAGATCTCTGGGGGAGCAGAATCTGCCCCCCCCCCCCCCCCCCCGCAGGTTAACGTAATTCTGGCCGCCCGCAGGGAATAGGGTTAAATGAGTTATTCATGTACACAGCAGACTGGTTATTGATTCAACTTTTTGGGAACGATTCAATGATGATTGATTTTGGAATCTGAATGATGCAATCACCGTTCGATTCACGGATACAATTTTGGGAATTGATTCTTTCCGATTCGAAGAATCAAAACAAATATTCTAATCGATTCACGTTTGATTCAACATTTAAATATATGAGGTGAATTTATGTAAAATCAATACAAATGGAAACATACATATTTATGAACAGTACAACATTGTTACAGCAGTACTATTTCAGTATAAATTAATGTAGCCACTGGGACTGAATATATTTGCACAATTTACCAGTGCACTTGAATCGTTAAGAATCGTCAAATATGTTGATTCAATCAGCCTGATTTGATGCGGAGTTTGATTCAATCACGAATCATGAATCAAAAGATCTGGTGGTGAGTCAATATTTTGTATTATTAAAGAAATTTTGATTGAACGATTCCAATCGAGTCAATCAGTGTCGAATCAATAACCAGTCTGGTACACAGAAGTGAAATTAGATGAGTTTTAGAAAATAAAAAAGGGAAGATACATACTGTACGGACGGTATGTACGTACGTGAACAAATGTACTGTGCTTGTCTTTTGTGATTCGCAACCGTATGGCGGGTGACTCCACTGGATGACTCCGGGGTGGATAAGGCTGGATGTGTTCAGATAAAGTCAGTCACCATAAACATATCCTATCTGTTGCGGACGCCGGGTGTCGAATAAGGTGTCCAGGTACCGGCGCACTTGATGGGCGGCCTTAGATATCTGGTGAGCTCACATGCCGGGCCTTCGCGATGTTTGATAATGGCAAATCAGTGTAGTCAGTATGCAATTTGCGATGCAAGTGTCACTGTACTGCACCAAAATGAAGCTTTATCGCACTTATTTAGTGCACCACTCGCTGCCAGGTGCGATGCAGAGCACGATTTTAGTTATATTTTGTTTATTTTTAGAACCTTACTTCGAATAATAACAAGGGAATATTTCACCTGCCGAATTTTACATCGTGAAAGCTCGCCCATGCTCAACCTTTGATCCTCAAATATAACCCACTCTAGCGCCGCGGAAACTTGTCATGCATCCACTCTGTCGCCCTTGGCACTTTAACCCCGCGCCTCGGTTTGCGCCCAGTTACGTGAGCCTGGAATATTCATGTTTTGTTCTCTTCCTTGGTGGAGTTCCTTCTCAGTTGGTGGGGACCTTTGCTCCGCCAACATAACGTTTGCCCCACCAACTTCGGTCATATGTGAAGTCATTCTCAAGGTCAGTAGGGACTCTCTCTATCTAACTAATCACTCCAATGTGACATTTTCCCCCACAAAATAAAAAAACTCCACCCGTGACGTTAACTATCATCCCACTGGTAACTCACCTGACCTCGCTGCTGCTGCTGCTGCTGAGCTGACCTTCTGACCTTGCTGACCTCTTTGACCCCTGGTCTGACCTCCTGCGGCTCACTGTCACCGGCCGCGGCGACTCCTCTGCCGCGTCCTCCCCGGCGCTGTCGCCGCCGCTGTCGCCGCTGCTGTCGCCGCCGCTGTCGCCGCAGACTGACTGTCGCCGGCCGCCGCCGCCAGCTGTCGACGCGGCTCGCCTGTGACGTCACACCCACCTGGTGGTGACGTCATCGGACGTCCGATGCGTCGGCGGCGGCGGCGGGACGGAAGTGACCTGTAGTTGGGAAGTTCCGGAGCCGCGGCCGGTAAATACGTGACACGTCATGGCAAGTGTATCCGTCTGAGTGGATAGATGTGCCTCAACTGCCATAGGAGAGTAGTTGAGTTTGGTGGGTGGGCGAAGTCAAAAACCTTGAAACACTGAATCTGTTTCAGTAAAATTAGGATATGCAATAACAAAATACATGAGGGATTTCTGGTCTCGAAGGTATTTACGATTTTTCAAGGTGTAGCTTAAGCGGCCCTAAGACCCTAAGGCGCTGATGGCGTGTCGAACGAAAAGATGTTACCGAAAGGCAAATATTTTTCCGCCCAGTTACGTGAGCCTTGAATACTTATGTTTTGTTCTTCGCCTTTTATTTGACTGGCAGATTCATATTTCGCACGACAGCGCAATATTTGGTTTGATTTGGTTGGGATAAGGCTGCTTCGGCCCGTTCGGACATGGGGTGAAGGAGAAGGGGCAGAGTGGGTCTAAATTGAACGCCGACCGGGCAACCGTCCATGGACTTACAGGGCCCTTCCCCGCAGGGCAAAGCTGCGAGGAGGGCCCAAGCCATGAAGGCGGCCACCACTCCCGCCACTCCCGCTCCCGGGGGCGGCTCGGGGACCGCCACATGCCCGGTGGCCAGCGACCACCACAGTCCAGACCCGGGTTAACGTGGACGTGACAGAGGATGGAGGGAGGACTGGTTGTCGGGAGGATGAAAGGGATCTGACAGCGCAAGAGATGTCTGAACATTTTAATTTACGCTGCGGAAAACACGCACAGGAGATAGCATTATTTTACATACGGTAACTCTTAAACTGTAGTGGCTTCCGCTTCCGAATCCTTCCAATTCATGCGAAGCTTCTAGTGCACAGATTCTCAAATAGGGGTAATTACCCCACTCGGGTTAATGGACCCTTCAGGCGGTGGTAATGGTGATTGACTGAGCAGCTATGTGAGACATTGTAGCTCGTGATTCAGTTGCTGATGGAGCGCTGTACACATACATCTCTATCACAGTTTCTGAGCTCGTGATTCAGTTGCTGATGGAGATATAGAACTGCTCACAGTTTCTGAGCTCGTGATTCAGTTGCTGATGGAGCGCAGTACACATACATCTCTATCACATCTCTATCACAGGAGCGCAGTACACATACATCTCTATCACAGGAGCGCAGTACATACATGTACACATACATCTCTATCACAGTTTCTGAGCTCGTGATTCAGTTGCTGATGGAGCGCAGTACACATACATCTCTATCACATCTCTATCACAGGAGCGCAGTACACATACATCTCTATCACAGTTTCGGAGCTCGTGATTCAGTTGCTGATGGAGCGCAGTACACATACATCTCTATCACAGTTTCTGAGCTCGTGATTCAGTTGCTGATGGAGCGCAGTACACACACATCTCTATCACAGTTTCTGAGCTCGTGATTCAGTTGCTGATGGAGCGCAGTACACATACATCTCTATCACAGTTTCTGAGCTCGTGATTCAGTTGCTGATGGAGCGCAGTACACATACATCTCTATCACATCTCTATCACAGGAGCGCAGTACACATACATCTCTATCACAGGAGCGCAGTACACATACATCTCTATCACAGGAGCGCAGTATACACACATCTCTATCACATCTCTATCTACATCTCTATCACAGTTTCTGTTTCACTGTCACACAATCGCAAAAAGTATCAAAACCAGTTATAGCTTAATGATGCTCAGCTTTGTGTCACATTTTACGTGTAGTTAGATTTTAAGTGAGAGCCACTCAGTGGCGTATTTAGAAATCCGCTAATGGGGGGGGGCTCAAGGGACGCCAAACCCAATGAGGGCCAAATGAGCCCCCCCCCCCCCCGCCAAATGAGGGCGCCGTCAGCGAAAGGTGTTGTTGAGCGAGGGATAGGCCCCGATACATTTCCCAGGGCGCCCTCCCGGCTCCCACATACCTCCAAAGGCGCCCTCCGATGCACTTCTGAAGGTGCCCTCCCACATACCTTCAAAAACACCCTCCGATACACTTCTGAATGAGCCCTCCCAAACGCCTCCAAAGGCGCCCTCCGATACACCTCTGAAGGTGCCCTCCCACATACCTCCGAAGGCGCACTCTGATACATATCCGAAGGCGCCCTCCCAAATAGCTCCAGAGGCGCCCTCTATAAGACCAGAGGCGCCCCCGCCTCACATTCAGCAAAGGACGCCTTTGTAAGTATGGAGGGAGGGCGCCCTCGGGCCTCGGAGGTATGTATCTGAGGGTGCTTTTGGACAATGTGGGAGGGCGCCTTCAGAGGTGTATCATATCGGTAGGCGCCTTTAGAGGTATATGGGAGGGCGCCTTCAGAGGTGTATCGTATCGGTGGGCGCCGTTAGGGGTATGTGGGAGGGCGCCTTCAGAGGTGTATCGTATCGGTGGGCGCCTTTAGAGGTATGTGGGAGGGCACCTTCAGAGGTGTATCGTATCGGTGGGCGCCTTTAGAGGTATGTGGGAGGGCGCCTTCAGAGGGGTATCGTATCGGTGGGCGCCTTTAGAGGTATGTGGGAGGGCGCCTTCGGATGTGTATCGTATCGGTGGGCGCCTTTAGAGGTATGTGGGAGGGCGCCTTCAGAGGTGTATCGTATCGGTGGGCGCCTTTAGAGGTATGTAGGAGGGCGCCTTCAAGGTGTATCGTATCGGTGGGCGCCTTTAGAGGTATGTGGGAGGGCACCTTCAGAGGTGTATCGTATCGGTGGGCGCCTTTAGAGGTATGTAGGAGGGCGCCTTCAGAGGTGTATCGTATCGGTGGGCGCCTTTAGAGGTATGTGGGAGGGCGCCTTCAGAGGTGTATCGTATCGGTGGGCGCCTTTAGAGGTATGTAGGAGGGCGCCTTCAGAGGTGTATCAGAGCGCGCTTTATATTCAGCCGGAACGCGCATCACATTCAGCGAAGGGCGCCTTCGGCGCCCTTCGCTGAATGTGAGGCGCATTTCATGAACCGCGCCCAACGGGGGGATGGCGCAGTCCCCCCCCCCCCACAAAACAATACTCCCCTGGAGCCGGTACTTTAGACCGAGGGCAACAACATACATGTCTACTTACACTCCTATCCCTAGGTGGCACTAGTAGTAAACGTCTGAAGTACCGCATGGCTTAAGGCCGATAACCTGTGGTATGGTATGGCGATGAGGGACGAGGAACGAGTCATTCTAGTTATCAAAAGGGGTAACCTTACCCTTGAAGCTGATAACCACTGTACTAGTGGCTTTTAAGCCTCGACTACAACAGATCTGCCTTGTGATAACATATATATCCCGCGCCCCACTGGGGGGTAAATTTTACCCCCCCCCCCCACCTCCAGGATTTTCTCAATAACTTATAAACTATGAGAGATAGCAACGTCAAACTTGCAGTACCTTATTCTGCATTAATTCGACGTCTTCTCACCGAATTTCACTGAAATTAAGGTCGTACTTTGAAAGATAATGAAGTTTTAATGACGTCACTACACGCGAGTTTGACACAAAAATCAGCTCAACTTTGCCAGGCCTTACAAATGCCACAATTTTAAGCAAAATGCAATAAAAAACGCTGAAAGGTAGCAAATTACAAGGGCTACAAATCAGCTATCTCGAAATTTATGGGGAAAAAATTTGACCCCAAAAAAAACTATTTTTTAGAGAGAAAAAATCCCTCAAAATCTACATTTTCAAACATTTTCCAAAAACCGGAAAATACGTTAGAGAAACAAGTATGGACGATACTCAAACGAAATTGCAAAGCAATAGCTTTCTGTTTGACTGAATATGGCTCAAAGTATAAGTAACTCATGACGTCATTTTTTCATTCCCGTTTTGTGGCTTGTATTGATTAGATAAAGACGAAAGAATACCACCACTGTATTTCTGAGACAAAGAGCGTCTAGAAATATGTCTTTTGTATTTATATTAATGAATTTCAAATGTTAACCTTATTGTGGCCTGACCTTGACCTGAGGGCAATTATATGGGGTCAGGTTGTGAAAATGGCTGCTACTATTGAATGATACGTGTAAAATAACCCATACAACATGTATCGCATGGCTTTCGTAGACCTGTGACCTTTTGTGGCCTGACCTTGACCTTGACCTTTGCTTACAATTTCACTTTCGGCTTATACGGGAGATGCATTATACCTTTGAGAGCACCTTGTGCGATAATAGTCGCAACCTAAGGCTTGGGATGGAAAGTATGGCTCAAAAACTCAAATACATCAAGTTTGACATTTTACCTAATCGTGACCTGACATATGACCTTATTTTAATAATTTAGGGTGTGCATTATTTTTGTCTCCTTGAGAGCTATCGATCGCCGCCTTGCGCGTCCCGCTGCGGTCATTGGTTCGGAAGATACGAGGGGGTAATATTTCCCCCCCCCCAGCGTTCGGCTGCCGACCCCAGCGGGGCGCAGGATATGTGTTATTTTGCCATGAGTTCATATACACCCGGAATATTGTTGCGAGTCCTTGCTGCTTCCGTAACTTTGGATATATGATTGATAGCCTTCTGCCTCGACCTCGACCTCGATTCGTCCCTGTCGCCGGGCACGGGTGGGGTTCCTAATCAACTTCTCGGATACACTTCTCGGCGTCAGAACCATCAATCACTAACACAACCGCGGCAGGTGTTATTGATGAATGATCGCCGAGAGTCGCTAATCCGATCGCTCGTCTCGGCTCTTGAGTGGCCTGTAACTGATGAACTCCGCTGTCGATTTGGTGGGTGAATCAGGCTCACTTTGTCAAGCTCAGTTATTTATTGGCGGTAGTTATTGCTAAATAATCACAATATTTAAAACTTAGTTTTTAAGTTGTGCGACGGTATCAACGTTGCATGGCCGAAGCAATTCATTGGTTTGTGTTAGAAGAAATGCCAGGTAAGTAAAATGAATAGTTATTTGGATTGTCTTCGTTATTTTTGTCTCCAATTTGAACTTTATGTTTGTATTAGCTTATGGAATTAGAGCCAGGGCTGTCATTGAGGGACGACGCAGGGGGACACGGTCCCCCTACTTCTGCAAACTGAAGGTTTTAAGATAACTATGGGCACGCGTTGGGGGGACGCACCTGAAACGGCGTTCCTTCTCCTTGGCTTTGTCCTTTCTCTGTTGCTTTCAAATATAAGTGTCTTGCATGTGCGTATGTTCGAGGGTGTGATAGTGTGTTCCTCCCGTGGCGTATTCCTTTTTGTAAGTGACGGTCCAAAAAAATGACAGCAAAAGAAAACAGTGGAAACACTGCTGCCAGTTTCAAAAGTTTTCCCTGAAATATGTAGGTTTCGAAGTGATGTTTCAGGAAAGATTTTCACAAAACCTCTGAATTTTCAATCATGGTCTTTTTCAAATAATTTTCTGAAATTGGGGTTTTCATGTACAAAAAAAAAATATAGAGGGAAATTATGTGTTACGTCTGGCAGCAGTGAGTGGAAAATAATCGCTGTTTTGTGCGGTTAGTGATCACTGATCACTCATAAGTACCAAAAGTAATTTGGCTTCGTCATTTCCGCTTAAAAGATGTATCATTTAGGGTGTGTCATATTGATATACATTTCTAAGGAGCAAAACGGCCCTATGATTTGTATTTGCACTGAGGACCAAGAAAAACGATGCTGCTGTTCGTTTTCTCCAACTCGCTAAACAAGAGCGGCGCGGAGCACGAAAAGTTTGCCCTATCTCAATACATTAGCGACACCAGCGCTGCCCTGGCGGTGGAAGATTGTACTAACGTACAACTATTCATTCTAAGTATCACTGCAGCTCTCCAATTGCAACGAGGATCACATAACAAAGTCTTATATGATCACGACGCTTTACACGGCAGTTAATGCAAATAATACTATATATTTGAAACAAACTCACCCCATTTGGTGCTGGGGAAAGTTGAGGTACCTTCTGACTCATCAGTGACATATCACATAACCCATACTCTAAGCGTGAATATTGGTTATTGGCCAACACACCGTGCAACCCCACCAATCACCATAATACGCAGAGCAGATTGTTATGAACATATGGATATGATACAACATATTGAACATATGAACATTTGAGACATGGGGACATATCATAGTCGTTATGACATAACAACATCTAATTAATAATTGCCGATCATGTCTTAACTCACCCATTAATTATCCATATCTTATCACCGAACACTGTTTAGGGAGCAACACCTACCTAACACTGGCTGCAGTGACGACTAAAAAATACAGAACACATACGCCAGATTAGACATACGGCATCATTTAGCGGACAAACATGACTGCAGGGGTGCAGCCAGGATTTTGCGACGGGGGGCTAACCGAAGTAGGCCCCTTAGCATTGGCTGATGATCTCTCCCCCCCCAACAAAACAAAAAATTGCTTGTAATTTGCATTTTTTTAAACATCCATCCCTAATATGGTCCCACCATGTTAAAGTACATGTGTACTTGGATTTGTCCCTAGTCATTTTATTTGGTCTGTGGGCAGTGGCGACGTATTGCCGCTTTGCCGCCCCCCCCCCCCCTGGATCCGCTAGTGATGCCGTGGGGTCTAACAAGGGAAGGGGCCGAGGGGGTGACAACATCAGTGGCGGCGGAGGCTCTTCATAGTTAGGGGGGCAAAGTTGATTTTTGGAAGTATATTCTTGTCATGCAACGCCAAAGGGTTAATGTTTTAAATTCGGCTGGAGTTGGGAGCTGTTTGACTGGGAGACGGAGCTGGTGATGCACACGGTGACGGTGGAGCGCGCGGTGAAGGTAGTGACGGAGGCTGCTGATGCGGTTTTTGGCGAGGAGCAGCGTCACGGGCTCATCTGCTGCCTGCTCCGTCACCGCCAGCAGGTGTTGATGCGACCAGCAAACAGTCATGATAAAACAAACATTCAACACCAGTGGCATAACCCGCCGTGGCCCGCCCCGCACGCCGCCGTATATACGCATGTTTGTAATATGTATCCTTATAATCAGGGGCGCAGCCAGGGGGGGATGCTATGGGGGCTAAAGCCCCCCCCCCCCCTCCCCGTCGCGGCTCAGAGGGGCCCATATCGGGTCTTAAAGGAAATAGTTCACCTTCGGAAAAAAATTTCAGAACACGATTTTATTATATTTTTAATACAGTTTCTTTTTTTCTTTTTAAAAATGTTCCTACATCGCGCCAATTCAGGAAAGAAGGTTGTAAATTATTGATTTTATGGTGTGCGTTATTGGTCTGCGCATGCTCCATGGCAGTGCTGGCACTTTCAGACGGTACGGTACATCATATATGCGCCGTTTTCCTTCGCCAAAAAGTCAAATATCTTCGGCTGGAGAGTCTTTTCAGCCAAGAAAAGTTCCAGATAAGGATTTCTCAACACGGGCTACAAAACTGCTATTTCAGTTCAAAACCCATGTTGAAGGTGAACTATTTCCTTTAAAGGGGCCCATCGTGAACTCAGAAAAGGCTCCCATTGAGTTGAGTTGAGAGTTGAGAGGCCTTTTTTTAGTTCAGCCCTTCCCAGTCTGGAGAGGACTGGGAAGGGCCCATCTTTGAGCTGGAGAAGGACCGTTTCGGTAAATTCGGCCCAGAAAGGCCACAGGACTGGTTAGGGCTCATCTTACTCTTGAACTCAGACATGGCATGATCAATGATGGCTCACATGCAGACCAGAAAGGACCCATCTCAGATCTGGAAAGGGCCCATCGAAGTCGTAGAAAGTCCCCCCTCCCCTATCTTGAGAAGCTGGGGGCAGAATCTGCCACCCTCCCGCATTTGCTCAATAACTTGAAAACTATGATATATATAAACGTGAAACATTCATTACTTATGCTGCATTAATTGTACGTCTTCTTACCAAATTACAATGCAATTGATGCAGTAACTTGGGAGATAATGACGTTTTAATTACGTCATGCCATGCCATTTTTGGTGGAAAAACGATAAATGTTTGACAAATCGTAAAAAATAGAGTTTCGAAGAAAATTGCAAATGAAAGCGTCAAAAAAAGGAAATGACATTCTCTTCAAAATGACTATCTCGGATTTGCGAAATTGTGGGTTTTGGACCTCCTCCCTCCCCCAAAAAATCACAAAGTCAATTTGTGTGAATTGGAAAGTGAATTTCTTAAGTTCGAATACCAAAATAAGGTGACCGGCCCAAATCCGCGGAGAAAAAAATGAGGGTACCTTTTTGCCACAAAAAGATGCCACCACGGAGAGAGGCTGGATCAGCCAGAGAGGCTGGATCTCTCTTCACCCTATCTGAAACCTCAACATTGCCCTACCGCAACCCCTATGCCGGTGAATGGGAGCATCCCCCTACTTATTTGTTTACAGTTACAGCCATGATAGAGCCCTTCGCTGAGCAGAGCTTGCTGAGAGAACCCCGGCCTCTAACATCCGATGGTGCAGTTCCTTTTTATCGGCATAATTTATATTTTAAAAAAATTACGCGTGTCAAATTTCCGGCACGGTGATATAGGTAAACCATGGCAAGCACGTATATGAACACATGTACAAATGCCAGGAATTAATTGAAATGTAAACTCCCTTTAATTTCTAGATTGAATTACACTATGCGTATGCACTTTGTTCATCAGCGGTGTTTTTCTATTATTAATTTGTTATCCATGTCTATCATCAACGGGAGCAGCCCACTGACAGGATAATTTCAAAGATTGCAAAGCTTAATAATATACCATAATTACAAATTACAGCCAAGTAAGTGCAATGTGACTTATACTCTATGTAAGGCGCATATAACTAGTAATGCTTGTATCTCCACATTAGCCTCCAACACATATCAGCCTCCATTCCTAGTTTCCTTGGAGTGGAGGCTGCAATATTCAAAAACCGTCTGAAAGAGGTATTTGAGAAAATTTAGCACGCTCCAAAGCTGCGAAATAGCGCGTGAATTTCTCAAGGCCGTCAATTTGTGCTTCGAAGTTTAGTTTACACAGGCACTAAATTTTAAGTACTGCTAAGTTAAATCCCGCTGTGTTTTTGCTTTTTCTTTTTTTGCACATAGCCGTTTCCTATCAAATCAGCAAGTATGAGTAAGACAATGAAAGCGCTGCAGTTTAACCGTCCCACGAAGACACTCAAGCTGAAGGAAATTCCCATTCCGAAAGTCGAAAAGGGTGACGATGTTTTGGTTAAGGTAGTCTACTGCGGTATCTGCGGTACTGATCTGCACGCCATCAAGGCCAACTATCCAACTGCCGAGCACGACGTCACTCTTGGCCATGAGATTTGCGGAGTTGTGTCCGAGATCGGGGCCGATGTCAAGACGCTCAAAGTCGGTGACAAGGTTACCGTGGATCCATACCGCGGCTGCTACAAGTGCCGCTACTGCGCCGGTGGAAATCCTCAGTATTGTTTACACGAGGGGCCCAAGAATGCTCTCGGCTTTTTCCGTGACGGCGGCTGGGCGGAGTACTGCTTGGCGCCAGCTCAGCAGGTGCATGTCGTTCCCGAGTCGATGGGTCTCAGTCTAGAACTGGCGTGTCTGGTGGAGACCCTCTCCACCATCCAGCACGGCGTTGACCGCATCGGCATGGTGCCACACGACGCCAATGTACTCATCATCGGCGCCGGCATCATCGGCATCCTGTACGCCTGCATCTTCCACTTGCACGGCCACAAGAACCTCATCATTTCGGAGCCGTCCAACGAACGCAGAGCTCGCATCGACGTGCTCGAGCTGGGCTACAAGGCGATGGCGCCCGACCAGACCAGGGAGATGATGGCGAAGGCTGCTGAAAATCTGGATGCGTACGGTCTTGACTACATCGTCGATTGTTCCGGCTACGCTCCGGCTGTTGAGGAGGCGTTCCAGTGGCTGAGAAAGGGCGGTCATCTATGTATCTTCGGCGTTGCGCCGCCTACAGCCAGAATCAGCATCGCGCCCAACCAGATGTTCCACAAAGAGCTGAAGATCCTGGGTACTCTCACCAATCCTTTCTGTTATCCTAAGGCCACTGCACTCACCGCTGCCCTGGGAACACGCTATCTAGCTTATGACAAGCTGGCTATTCAAACATTCGACCTGAAGGACTATGAAAAAGCCCTGAGCTCGTTGGCAAGTGGAGTGATCTCGAAGGCTGTGTTTAAATTTTCGGAGTAACCCTGTTCGTCATTCGGCTGACTAATAAATTCGTTGTTTCAAAAACGCACTTCTTGAGTTTGCGAAAAGTACCTGCATGTATTGTTTGATATACCATGATTTAATATACAATGTAATATCCATGAACGCAAGACTTGGTTAGTATATGGCTATATCGAAATATTTTACATACGCTGAATTTAACACTGAACACTAAAAGCACACTAATCACTGAATTGTATATCATGCCAAGACGTGAGAAATATAATTTTGCTAAGCAGTACTGGCGAATCCGATATAGGGGAGTAACGATAAATGAACAGGACCCTATCAAAAGTGCTGCGGAATGAGGGAAGATCAAAGCACGGGATACAGGATACGGGGAGGGAGCTGTGAGTGAAAGGGGAAGGATAATGGGGTGAGAGCTCTCGTACCGGCAGGGTGACTAGGCCTGAAACGAACGACTTGCGCCGCCCTCCCGTTGCTAGAGCCCGGACCCGAATGTGCGGGCTATTCCCCACATCGGCTGAAGCTGATACCTTTGCGGTTGAACTATGGTGTAAAAGGTTATCACATGCGCGTACCATTAAACATGGAGCCTGACAACAAGTAGGCAAACAAGTAGGCAAACAACACCACCTACCCAACATTAACATTCATTATCATGCAACTGAAAGGCCGTTTCCTATTCAACACGTGTTACACAGAGTTTACCAATATATGCATGTCTTTATGGATCGTAATGCTGAAGCCAATGGGAAATACACCGGAAGTGATAATGGACTCTACAGGATCCAATAACACTTTTTATCACGAGCGAGCGCGAAGCGCTCGCTCGTCCTTCCGTGGTAAATGGAAAAAATCTGATTATGAGCGGCCCGACCCGTGGCGACGCTTTTGAGAAGCTCATATCTCTCCAACCGCACGTCAAGACAAGCGGACTTCTTTGCTGAGCAGCCCCATCTAACCTACCCTGTTTGAGACCAGTGCTGACTCATGTGGGTGACTACCACTGCGCGTGGCGCGTGCCGCGTGAGGGGTGTTGAAAGGTGTTTTCTCGCAATAACTCCGCAACGGCTGGGCAGATTATGTGCAAATTTCGTGTGTGCTTAGGGATCCCTCAACCGCCACTTTTACACAACTCCGGGGTGGGGTGACTGCACGTGCACACGTGCACACCTCTATTCTATATCTCAGGAACGGCTGAGCCGATTGTGTTAGAATTTGGTGCATGGTTAGGGACCTCTCCGTCGCCGCCTTTCCACAAGTCAGGGGTGGGGTGGCTTTGCACGTGCGCATGTGCACACCCCTATTCTATATCTCTGGAACGGCTGAGCCAATTGTGTGTGTATGTAATACAAAGTGTATGTATGTGTGTCTCGTGTTTTATTTAATTTTGACCTTGAACGAAATACTTAACGTAAGATAAATATTATATTTTCATTGAATTATTCATTAACGTAAAATAGGCACCCTACTCCCTAGCTTGCTCCGGGTTCACATAAACCGGTTAACGTAATTATTTTCCTGGCAAATTACCAGAGGTAATTTCCCCCCCCCCCCCCGGAAAATGGCTATAGGCCGGTCCGGGAAAAAAGTTGGTGTGTGGTTAGGGACCTCACAGGGGCTGTGAGGTCCCTAACCACACACCAACTTTTTTTACTTTTCAACTACTTTCCCACGAGTCAAATGTGGGTGTCTCTGCACGTGCGCACGTGCCCACCCTTTTTTGTATCTCAGAAACTACTTCCCCGATCGAGTTGAAATTTCCCATACATTTCCTTCGCGCTCGCTCGTTCATCGCCAACTACGGCGCCTTACTGGTAAAATATTTAATGAACTCTCGCCTAAAAAAAATCTTATTGAATTCGTCTTCGGCTCGTCCAATAACAATTTTTTTTTTTGCAGGCGCTCGTCCATTAAAGTATAATATTTCTAGCTATTCGTTCTTGGTCCACAAACTAAAACAAGTATTTAACTTTCGGTGTCGCAAGTTGACGCATTTCTATAGCAACAGGGTCCCCGTCCTATTCAGCCAGCATTGCACGCTGATGTGTATCGGAG
>JAXIVJ010006519.1:0-15000 GCA_036785665.1 Chirona hameri
GAGTTCCCCTGTCCTCCGCCAGGTGTGCCGTGCTGCGATCATCCTGCCACTGACTGAGTTCCCCTGTCCTCCGCCAGGTGTCCGTGGCGCTGCCTGATCCTGCCACTGACTGAGTTCCCCTGTCCTCCGCCAGGTGTCCGTGTTGCTCGTCCTGCCACTGACTGAGTTCCCCTGTCCTCCGCCAGGTTGTCCGTGTCTGCTCGATCTTCCTGCCACTGACTGAGTTCCCCTGTCCTCCGCCAGGTGTCCGTGCTGCTGATCATCCTGCCACTGACTGAGTTCCCCTGTCCTCCGCCAGGTGTCCGTGCTGCTGATCATCTGCCACTGACTGAGTTCACCTGTCCTCCGCCAGGTGTCCGTGCTGCTGATCATCTGCCACGTTGACTGAGTTCCCCTGTCCTCCGCCAGGTGTCCGTGCTGCTGATCATCCTGCCACTGACTGAGTTCCCCTGTCCCCGCCAGGTGTCCGTGCTGCTGATCATCCTGCCACTACTGAGTTCCCCTGTCCTCCGCCAGGTGTCCGTGCTGCTGATCATCCTGCCACTGACTGAGTTTCCCCTGTCCTCCGCCAGGTGTCCGTGCTGCTGATCATCCTCCACTGACTGAGTTCCCTGTCCTCCGCCAGGTGTCCGTGCTGCTGATCATCCTGCCACTGACTGAGTTCCCTGTCCTCCGCCAGGTGTCCGTGCTGCTGATCATCCTGCCACTGACTGAGTTCCCTGTCCTCGCCAGGTGTACCGTGCCTGCTGATCATCTGACATGACTGAGTTTCCCCTGTCCTCCGCCAGGTGTCCGTGCTGCTGATCATCCTGCCACTGACTGAGTTCCCCTGTCCTCCGCCAGGTGTCCGTGCTGCTGATATCCTGCACTGACTGAGTTCCCCTGTCCTCCGCCAGGTGTCCGTGCTGCTGATCATCCTGCCACTGACTGAGTTCCCCTGTCCTCCGCCAGGTGTCCGTGCTGCTGATCATCCTGCACTGACTGAGTTCCCCTGTCCTCCGCCAGGTGTCCGTGCTGCTGATCCTGCCACTGACTGAGTTTCCCTGTCCTCCGCCAGGTGTCCGTGCTGCTGATCCTGACTGACTGAGTTCCCCTGTCCTCCGCCAGGTGTCCGTGCTGCTCGTCATCCTGCCACTGACTGAGTTCCCCTGTCCTCCGCCAGGTGTCCGTGCTGCTGATCATCCTGCCACTGACTGAGTTCCCCTGTCCTCCGCCAGGTGTCCGTGTTGCTGATCATCCTGCCACTGACTGAGTTCCCCTGTCCTCCGCCAGGTGTCCGTGCTGCTGATCCTGCCACTGACTGAGTTCCCCTGTCCTCCGCCAGGTGTCCGTGCTGCTGATCATCCTGCCACTGACTGAGTTCCCCTGTCCTCCGCCAGGTGTCCGTGCTGCTGATCATCCTGCCACTGACTGAGTTCCCCTGTCCTCCGTCAGGTGTCCGTGCTGCTGATCATCCTGCCACTGACTGAGTTCCCCTGTCCTCCGCCAGGTGTCCGTGCTGCTGATCATCCTGCCACTGACTGAGTTTCCCTGTCCTCCGCCAGGTGTCCGTGTTGCTCGTCCTGCCACTGACTGAGTTCCCCTGTCCTCCGCCAGGTGTCCGTGCTGCTGATCCTGCCACTGACTGAGTTCCCCTGTCCTCCGCCAGGTGTCCGTGCTGCTGATCATCCTGCCACTGACTGAGTCATCCTGCCACTGACTGAGTTCCCCTGTCCTCCGCCAGGTGTCCGTGCTGCTGATCCTGCCACTGACTGAGTTCCCCTGTCCTCCGCCAGGTGTCCGTGCTGCTGATCCTGCCACTGACTGAGTTCCCCTGTCCTCCGCCAGGTGTCCGTGTTGCTCGTCCTGCCACTGACTGAGTTCCCCTGTCCTCCGCCAGGTGTCCGTGCTGCTGATCCTGCCACTGACTGAGTTCCCCTGTCCTCCGCCAGGTGTCCGTGCTGCTGATCCTGCCACTGACTGAGTTCCCCTGTCCTCCGCCAGGTGTCCGTGCTGCTGATCATCCTGCCACTGACTGAGTTCCCCTGTCCTCCGCCAGGTGTCCGTGCTGCTGATCATCCTGCCACTGACTGAGTTCCCCTGTCCTCCGCCAGGTGTCCGTGCTGCTGATCATCCTGCCACTGACTGAGTTCCCCTGTCCTCCGCCAGGTGTCCGTGCTGCTGATCCTGCCACTGACTGAGTTCCCCTGTCCTCCGCCAGGTGTCCGTGCTGCTGATCATCCTGCCACTGACTGAGTTCCCCTGTCCTCCGCCAGGTGTCCGTGCTGCTGATCCTGCCACTGACTGAGTTCCCCTGTCCTCCGCCAGGTGTCCGTGCTGCTGATCCTGCCACTGACTGAGTTCCCCTGTCCTCCGCCAGGTGTCCGTGCTGCTGATCATCCTGCCACTGACTGAGTTCCCCTGTCCTCCGCCAGGTGTCCGTGCTGCTGATCATCCTGCCACTGACTGAGTTCCCCTGTCCTCCGCCAGGTGTCCGTGCTGCTGATCATCCTGCCACTGACTGAGTTCCCCTGTCCTCCGCCAGGTGTCCGTGCTGCTGATCATCCTGCCACTGACTGAGTTCCCTCTGTCCTCCGCCAGGTGTCCGTGCTGCTGATCATCCTGCCACTGACTGAGTTCCCCTGTCCTCCGCCAGGTGTCCGTGCTGCTGATCATCCTGCCACTGACTGAGTTCCCCTGTCCTCCGCCAGGTGTCCGTGCTGCTGATCATCCTGCCACTGACTGAGTTCCCCTGTCCTCCGCCAGGTGTCCGTGCTTCTGATCCTGCCACTGACTGAGTTCCCCTGTCCTCCGCCAGGTGTCCGTGCTGCTGATCATCCTGCCACTGACTGAGTTCCCCTGTCCTCCGCCAGGTGTCCGTGCTGCTGATCATCCTGCCACTGACTGAGTTCCCCTGTCCTCCGCCAGGTGTCCGTGCTTCTGATCCTGCCACTGACTGAGTTCCCCTGTCCTCCGCCAGGTGTCCGTGCTGCTGATCATCCTGCCACTGACTGAGTTCCCCTGTCCTCCGCCAGGTGTCCGTGCTGCTGATCATCCTGCCACTGACTGAGTTCCCCTGTCCTCCGCCAGGTGTCCGTGCTGCTGATCATCCTGCCACTGACTGAGTTCCCCTGTCCTCCGCCAGGTGTCCGTGCTGCTCGTCATCCTGCCACTGACTGAGTTCCCCTGTCCTCCGCCAGGTGTCCGTGCTGCTGATCATCCTGCCACTGACTGAGTTCCCCTGTCCTCCGCCAGGTGTCCGTGCTGCTGATCATCCTGCCACTGACTGAGTTCCCCTGTCCTCCGCCAGGTGTCCGTGCTGCTGATCCTGCCACTGACTGAGTTCCCCTGTCCTCCGCCAGGTGTCCGTGCTGCTGATCCTGCCACTGACTGAGTTCCCCTGTCCTCCGCCAGGTGTCCGTGCTGCTGATCCTGCACTGACTGAGTTCCCCTGTCCTCCGCCAGGTGTCCGTGCTGCTCGTCCTGCCACTGACTGAGTTCCCCTGTACTCCGCTAGGTGTCTGTGCTGCTCGTCCTGCCACTGACTGAGTTCCCCTGTCCTCCGCCAGGTGTCCGTGCTGCTCGTCCTGCCACTGACTGAGTTCCCCTGTCCTCCGCCAGGTGTCCGTGCTGCTGATCCTGCCACTGACTGAGTTCCCCTGTCCTCCGCCAGGTGTCCGTGCTGCTGATCCTGCACTGACTGAGTTCCCCTGTCCTCCGCCAGGTGTCCGTGCTGCTGATCATCCTGCCACTGACTGAGTTCCCCTGTCCTCCGCCAGGTGTCCGTGCTGCTGATCATCCTGCCACTGACTGAGTTCCCCTGTCCTCCGCCAGGTGTCCGTGCTGCTGATCCTGCCACTGACTGAGTTCCCCTGTCCTCCGCCAGGTGTCCGTGCTGCTGATCATCCTGCCACTGACTGAGTTCCCCTGTCCTCCGCCAGGTGTCCGTGCTGCTGATCCTGCCACTGACTGAGTTCCCCTGTCCTCCGCCAGGTGTCCGTGCTGCTGATCATCCTGCCACTGACTGAGTTCCCCTGTCCTCCGCCAGGTGTCCGTGCTTCTGATCCTGCCACTGACTGAGTTCCCCTGTCCTCCGCCAGGTGTCCGTGCTGCTGATCATCCTGCCACTGACTGAGTTCCCCTGTCCTCCGCCAGGTGTCCGTGCTGCTGATCATCCTGCCACTGACTGAGTTCCCCTGTCCTCCGCCAGGTGTCCGTGCTGCTGATCATCCTGCCACTGACTGAGTTCCCCTGTCCTCCGCCAGGTGTCCGTGCTGCTGATCCTGCCACTGACTGAGTTCCCCTGTCCTCCGCCAGGTGTCCGTGCTGCTGATCATCCTGCCACTGACTGAGTTCCCCTGTCCTCCGCCAGGTGTCCGTGCTGCTGATCCTGCCACTGACTGAGTTCCCCTGTCCTCCGCCAGGTGTCCGTGCTGCTGATCATCCTGCCACTGACTGAGTTCCCCTGTCCTCCGCCAGGTGTCCGTGCTGCTGATCATCCTGCCACTGACTGAGTTCCCCTGTCCTCCGCCAGGTGTCCGTGCTGCTGATCCTGCCACTGACTGAGTTCCCCTGTCCTCCGCCAGGTGTCCGTGCTGCTGATCCTGCCACTGACTGAGTTCCCCTGTCCTCCGCCAGGTGTCCGTGCTGCTGATCATCCTGCCACTGACTGAGTTCCCCTGTCCTCCGCCAGGTGTCCGTGCTGCTGATCATCCTGCCACTGACTGAGTTCCCCTGTCCTCCGCCAGGTGTCCGTGCTGCTGACATCCTGCCACTGACTGAGTTCCCCTGTCCTCCGCCAGGTGTCCGTGCTGCTGATCATCCTGCCACTGACTGAGTTCCCCTGTCCTCCGCCAGGTGTCCGTGCTGCTGATCATCCTGCCACTGACTGAGTTCCCCTGTCCTCCGCCAGGTGTCCGTGCTGCTGATCATCCTGCCACTGACTGAGTTCCCCTGTCCTCCG
Source organism: Chirona hameri (assembly GCA_036785665.1). NCBI lineage: Eukaryota > Metazoa > Arthropoda > Thecostraca > Balanomorpha > Balanidae > Chirona > Chirona hameri. Next base: position 4,943 of record JAXIVJ010006519.1, read on the forward strand.
CCAGGTGTCCGTGCTCTGATCCTGCCACTGACTGAGTTCCCCTGTCCTCCGCCAGGTGTCCGTGCTGGCTGATCATCCTGCCACTGACTGAGTTCCCCTGTCCTCCGCCAGGTGTCCGTGCTGCTGATCATCCTGCCACTGACTGAGTTCCCCTGTCCTCCGCCAGGTGTCCGTGCTGCTGATCCTGCCACTGACTGAGTTCCCCTGTCCTCCGCCAGGTGTCCGTGCTGCTGATCATCCTGCCACTGACTGAGTTCCCCCTGTCCTCCGCCAGGTGTCCGTGCTGCTGATCATCCTGCACTGACTGAGTTCCCCTGTCCTCCGCCAGGTGTCCGTGCTGCTGATCATCCTGCCACTGACTGAGTTCCCCTGTCCTCCGCCAGGTGTCCGTGCTGCTGATCATCCTGCCACTGACTGAGTTCCCCTGTCCTCCGCCAGGTGTCCGTGCTGCTGTCATCCTGCCACTGACTGAGTTCCCTGTCCTCCGCCAGGTGTCCGTGCTGCTGATCATCCTGCCACTGACTGAGTTCCCCTGTCCTCCGCCAGGTTGTCCCGTGCTGCTGATCATCTGCCCTGACTGAGTTCCCTGTCCTCCGCCAGGTGTCCGTGCTGCTGATCATCCTGCCACTGACTGAGTTCCCCTGTCCTCCGCCAGGTGTCCGTGCTGCTCGTCATCCTGCCACTGACTGAGTTCCCCCTGTCCTCCGCCAGGTGTCCGTGCTACTGATCATCTGCCACTGACTGAGTTCCCCTGTCCTCCGCCAGGTGTCCGTGCTGCTCATCCTGCCACTGACTGAGGTTCCCCTGTCCTCCGCCAGGGTCCGTGCTGCTGATCATCCTGCCACTGACTGAGTTCCCCTGTCCTCCGCCAGGTGTCCGTGCTGCTGATCATCCTGCCACTGACTGAGTTCCCCTGTCCTCCGCCAGGTTGTCCGTGCTGCTGATCATCCTGCCACTGACTGAGTTCCCCTGTCCTCCGCCAGGTGTCCGTGTGCTGCTGATCCTGCCACTGACCTGAGTTCCCCTGTCCTCCGCCAGGTGTCCGTGCTGCTGATCATCCTGCACTGACTGAGTTCCCCTGTTCCTCCGCCAGGTGTCGCTGCTGCTGATCATCCTGCCACTGACTGAGTTCCCCTGTCCTCCGCCTAGGTGTCCGTGCTGCTGATCCTGCCACTGACTGAGTTCCCCTGTCCTCCGCCAGGTGTCCGTGCTGCTGATCCTGCCACTGACTGAGTTCCCCTGTCCTCCGCCTAGTGTCCGTGCTGCTGATCATCTGCCACTGACTGAGTTCCCCTGTCCTCCGCCAGGTGTCCGTGCTGCTGATCATCCTGCACTGACTGAGTTCCCTGTCCTCCGCCAGGTGTCCGTGCTGCTGATCATCCTGCCACTGACTGAGTTCCCCTGTCCTCCGCCAGGTGTCCGTGCTGCTGATCCTGCCACTGACTGAGTTCCCCTGTCCCTCCGCCAGGTGTCCGTGCTGCTGATCCTGCCACTGACTGAGTTCCCCTGTCATCCGCCAGGTGTCCTGTGCTACTGATCCTGCCACTGACTGAGTTCCCCTGTCCTCCGCCAGGTGTCCGTGCTGCTGATCCTGCCACTGACTGAGTTCCCCTGTCCTCCGCCAGGTGTCTGTGCTACTGATCATCCTGCCACTGACTGAGTTCCCCTGTCCTCCGCCAGGGTGTCCGTGCTGCTGATCCTGCCACTGACTGAGTTCCCCTGTCCTCCGCCAGGTGTCCGTGCTGCTGATCCTGCCACTGACTGAGTTCCCCTGTCCTCCGCCAGGTGTCCGTGCTGCTGATCATCCTGCCACTGACTGAGTTCCCCTGTCCTCCGCCAGGGTGTCTGTGCTGCTGATCATCCTGCCACTGACTGAGTTCCCCTGTCCTCCGCCAGGTGTCCCGTGCTGCTGATCATCCTGCCACTGACTGAGTTCCCCTGTCCTCCGCCAGGTGTCCGTGCTGCTGATCATCCTGCCACTGACTGAGTTCCCCTGTCCTCCGCCAGGTGTCCGTGCTACTGATCTCCTGCCACTGACTGAGTTCCCCTGTCCTCCGCCAGGTGTCCGTGCTGCTGATCATCCTGCCACTGACTGAGTTCCCCTGTCCTCCGCCAGGTGTCCGTGCTGCTGATCATCCTGCCACTGACTGAGTTCCCCTGTCCTCCGCCAGGTGGTCCGTGCTGCTGATCATCCTGCCACTGACTGAGTTCCCTGTCCTCCGCCAGGTGTCCGTGCTGCTGATCATCCTGCACTGACTGAGTTCCCCTGTCCTCCGCCAGGTGTCCGTGCTGCTGATCATCCTGCCACTGACTGAGTTCCCCTGTCCTCCGCCAGGTGTCGTGCTGCTGATACCTGCCACTGACTGAGTTCCCCTGTCCTCCGCCATGTGTCCGTGCTGCTGATCATCCTGCCACTGACTGAGTTCCCCTGTCCTCCGCAGGTGTCCGTGCTCGTGACCTGCCACTGACTGAGTTCCCCTGTCCTCCGCCAGGTGTCCGTGCTGCTGATCATCCTGCCACTGACTGAGTTCCCCTGTCCTCCGCCAGGTGTCCGTGCTGCTGATCCTGCCACTGACTGAGTTCCCCTGTCCTCCGCCAGGTTCCGTGCTGCTGATCTTCTGCCACTGACTGAGTTCCCCTGTCCTCCGCCAGGTGTCCGTGCTGCTGATCCTGCCACTGACTGAGTTCCCCTGTCCTCCGCCAGGTGTCCGTGCTGCTGACCTGCACTGATGAGTCCCCTGTCCTCCGCCAGGTGTCCGTGCTGCTGATCCTGCCACTGACTGAGTTCCCCTGTCCTCCGCCAGGTGTCCTGTGCTGCTGATCCTGCCACTGACTGAGTTCCCCTGTCCTCCGCCAGGTGTCCGTGCTGCTGATCCTGCCACTGACTGAGTTCCCCTGTCCTCCGCCAGGTGTCCGTGCTGCTGATCCTGCCACTGACTGAGTTCCCCTGTCCTCCGCCAGGGTGTCCGTGCTGCTGATCCTGCCACTGACTGAGTTCCCCTGTCCTCCGCCAGGTGTCCGTGCTGCTGATCATCCTGCCACTGACTGAGTTCCCCTGTCCTCCGCCAGGTGTCCGTGCTGCTGATCATCCTGCCACTGACTGAGTTCCCCTGTCCTCCGCCAGGTGTCCGTGCTGCTGATCCTGCCACTGACTGAGTTCCCCTGTCCTCCGCCAGGTGTCCGTGCTGCTGATCATCCTGCCACTGACTGAGTTCCCCTGTCCTCCCGCCAGGTGTCCGTGTTGCTCGTCCTGCCACTGACTGGTTCCCTGCCTCCGCCAGGTGTCCGTGTTGCTCGTCCTGCCACTGACTGAGTTCCCTGTCCTCCGCAGGTGTCCGTGTTGCTCGTCTGCCACTGACTGAGTTCCCCTGTCCTCCGCCAGGTGTCTGTGCTGCTGATCATCCTGCCACTGACTGAGTTCCCCTGTCCTCCGCCAGGTGTCCGTGCTGCTGATCCTGCCACTGACTGAGTTCCCCTGTCCTCCGCCAGGTGTCCGTGCTGCTGATCCTGCCACTGACTGAGTTCCCCTGTCCTCCGCCAGGTGTCCGTGCTGCTGATCATCCTGCCACTGACTGAGTTCCCCTGTCCTCCGCCAGGTGTCCGTGCTTCTGATCCTGCCACTGACTGAGTTCCCCTGTCCTCCGCCAGGTGTCCGTGCTGCTGATCATCCTGCCACTGACTGAGTTCCCCTGTCCTCCGCCAGGTGTCCGTGCTGCTGATCATCCTGCCACTGACTGAGTTCCCCTGTCCTCCGCCAGGTGTCCGTGCTGCTGATCATCCTGCCACTGACTGAGTTCCCCTGTCCTCCGCCAGGTGTCCGTGCTGCTCGTCATCCTGCCACTGACTGAGTTCCCCTGTCCTCCGCCAGGTGTCCGTGCTGCTGATCATCCTGCCACTGACTGAGTTCCCCTGTCCTCCGCCAGGTGTCCGTGCTGCTGATCATCCTGCCACTGACTGAGTTCCCCTGTCCTCCGCCAGGTGTCCGTGCTGCTGATCCTGCCACTGACTGAGTTCCCCTGTCCTCCGCCAGGTGTCCGTGCTGCTGATCCTGCCACTGACTGAGTTCCCCTGTCCTCCGCCAGGTGTCCGTGCTGCTGATCATCCTGCCACTGACTGAGTTCCCCTGTCCTCCGCCAGGTGTCCGTGCTGCTGATCATCCTGCCACTGACTGAGTTCCCCTGTCCTCCGCCAGGTGTCCGTGCTGCTGATCATCCTGCCACTGACTGAGTTCCCCTGTCCTCCGCCAGGTGTCTGTGCTGCTGATCATCCTGCCACTGACTGAGTTCCCCTGTCCTCCGCCAGGTGTCCGTGCTGCTGATCATCCTGCCACTGACTGAGTTCCCCTGTCCTCCGCCAGGTGTCCGTGCTGCTGATCATCCTGCCACTGACTGAGTTCCCCTGTCCTCCGCCAGGTGTCCGTGCTGCTCGTCATCCTGCCACTGACTGAGTTCCCCTGTCCTCCGCCAGGTGTCCGTGCTGCTGATCATCCTGCCACTGACTGAGTTCCCCTGTCCTCCGCCAGGTGTCCGTGTTGCTCGTCCTGCCACTGACTGAGTTCCCCTGTCCTCCGCCAGGTGTCCGTGCTGCTGATCATCCTGCCACTGACTGAGTTCCCCTGTCCTCCGCCAGGTGTCCGTGCTGCTGATCATCCTGCCACTGACTGAGTTCCCCTGTCCTCCGCCAGGTGTCCGTGCTGCTGATCATCCTGCCACTGACTGAGTTCCCCTGTCCTCCGCCAGGTGTCTGTGCTGCTGATCCTGCCACTGACTGAGTTCCCCTGTCCTCCGCCAGGTGTCCGTGCTGCTGATCATCCTGCCACTGACTGAGTTCCCCTGTCCTCCGCCAGGTGTCCGTGCTGCTGATCATCCTGCCACTGACTGAGTTCCCCTGTCCTCCGCCAGGTGTCCGTGCTGCTGATCCTGCCACTGACTGAGTTCCCCTGTCCTCCGCCAGGTGTCCGTGCTGCTGATCCTGCCACTGACTGAGTTCCCCTGTCCTCCGCCAGGTGTCCGTGCTGCTGATCATCCTGCCACTGACTGAGTTCCCCTGTCCTCCGCCAGGTGTCCGTGCTGCTGATCATCCTGCCACTGACTGAGTTCCCCTGTCCTCCGCCAGGTGTCTGTGCTGCTGATCATCCTGCCACTGACTGAGTTCCCCTGTCCTCCGCCAGGTGTCCGTGCTGCTGATCCTGCCACTGACTGAGTTCCCCTGTCCTCCGCCAGGTGTCCGTGCTGCTGATCCTGCCACTGACTGAGTTCCCCTGTCCTCCGCCAGGTGTCTGTGCTACTGATCCTGACTGACTGAGTTCCCCTGTCCTCCGCCAGGTGTCCGTGCTGCTGATCCTGCCACTGACTGAGTTCCCCTGTCCTCCGCCAGGTGTCTGTGCTACTGATCCTGACTGACTGAGTTCCCCTGTCCTCCGCCGGGTGTCCGTGCTGCTGATCCTGCCACTGACTGAGTTCCCCTGTCCTCCGCCAGGTGTCCGTGCTGCTGATCCTGCCACTGACTGAGTTCCCCTGTCCTCCGCCAGGTGTCCGTGCTGCTGATCATCCTTCCACTGACTGAGTTCCCCTGTCCTCCGCCAGGTGTCTGTGCTGCTGATCATCCTGCCACTGACTGAGTTCCCCTGTCCTCCGCCAGGTGTCCGTGCTGCTGATCATCCTGCCACTGACTGAGTTCCCCTGTCCTCCGCCAGGTGTCCGTGCTGCTGATCATCCTGCCACTGACTGAGTTCCCCTGTCCTCCGCCAGGTGTCCGTGCTACTGATCCTGCCACTGACTGAGTTCCCCTGTCCTCCGCCAGGTGTCCGTGCTGCTGATCATCCTTCCACTGACTGAGTTCCCCTGTCCTCCGCCAGGTGTCCGTGCTGCTGATCATCCTGCCACTGACTGAGTTCCCCTGTCCTCCGCCAGGTGTCCGTGCTGCTGATCATCCTTCCACTGACTGAGTTCCCCTGTCCTCCGCCAGGTGTCCGTGCTGCTGATCATCCTGCCACTGACTGAGTTCTCCTGTCCTCCGCCAGGTGTCCGTGCTGCTGATCATCCTGCCACTGACTGAGTTTCCCTGTCCTCCGCCAGGTGTCCGTGCTGCTGATCATCCTGCCACTGACTGAGTTCCCCTGTCCTCCGCCAGGTGTCCGTGCTGCTGATCATCCTGCCACTGACTGAGTTCCCCTGTCCTCCGCCAGGTGTCCGTGCTGCTGATCCTGCCACTGACTGAGTTCCCCTGTCCTCCGCCAGGTGTCCGTGCTGCTGATCATCCTGCCACTGACTGAGTTCCCCTGTCCTCCGCCAGGTGTCCGTGCTGCTGATCCTGCCACTGACTGAGTTCCCCTGTCCTCCGCCAGGTGTCCGTGCTGCTGATCATCCTGCCACTGACTGAGTTCCCCTGTCCTCCGCCAGGTGTCCGTGCTGCTGATCCTGCCACTGACTGAGTTCCCCTGTCCTCCGCCAGGTGTCCGTGCTGCTGATCCTGCCACTGACTGAGTTCCCCTGTCCTCCGCCAGGTGTCCGTGCTGCTGATCCTGCCACTGACTGAGTTCCCCTGTCCTCCGCCAGGTGTCCGTGCTGCTGATCATCCTGCCACTGACTGAGTTCCCCTGTCCTCCGCCAGGTGTCCGTGCTGCTGATCATCCTGCCACTGACTGAGTTCCCCTGTCCTCCGCCAGGTGTCCGTGCTGCTGATCCTGCCACTGACTGAGTTCCCCTGTCCTCCGCCAGGTGTCCGTGCTGCTGATCCTGCCACTGACTGAGTTCCCCTGTCCTCCGCCAGGTGTCCGTGCTGCTGATCATCCTGCCACTGACTGAGTTCCCCTGTCCTCCGCCAGGTGTCCGTGCTGCTGATCATCCTGCCACTGACTGAGTTCCCCTGTCCTCCGCCAGGTGTCCGTGCTGCTGATCCTGCCACTGACTGAGTTCCCCTGTCCTCCGCCAGGTGTCCGTGCTGCTGATCATCCTGCCACTGACTGAGTTCCCCTGTCCTCCGCCAGGTGTCCGTGTTGCTCGTCCTGCCACTGACTGAGTTCCCCTGTCCTCCGCCAGGTGTCCGTGTTGCTCGTCCTGCCACTGACTGAGTTCCCTTGTCCTCCGCCAGGTGTCCGTGTTGCTCGTCCTGCCACTGACTGAGTTCCCCTGTCCTCCGCCAGGTGTCTGTGCTGCTGATCATCCTGCCACTGACTGAGTTCCCCTGTCCTCCGCCAGGTGTCCGTGCTGCTGATCCTGCCACTGACTGAGTTCCCCTGTCCTCCGCCAGGTGTCCGTGCTGCTGATCCTGCCACTGACTGAGTTCCCCTGTCCTCCGCCAGGTGTCCGTGCTGCTGATCATCCTGCCACTGACTGAGTTCCCCTGTCCTCCGCCAGGTGTCCGTGCTTCTGATCCTGCCACTGACTGAGTTCCCCTGTCCTCCGCCAGGTGTCCGTGCTGCTGATCATCCTGCCACTGACTGAGTTCCCCTGTCCTCCGCCAGGTGTCCGTGCTGCTGATCATCCTGCCACTGACTGAGTTCCCCTGTCCTCCGCCAGGTGTCCGTGCTGCTGATCATCCTGCCACTGACTGAGTTCCCCTGTCCTCCGCCAGGTGTCCGTGCTGCTCGTCATCCTGCCACTGACTGAGTTCCCCTGTCCTCCGCCAGGTGTCCGTGCTGCTGATCATCCTGCCACTGACTGAGTTCCCCTGTCCTCCGCCAGGTGTCCGTGCTGCTGATCATCCTGCCACTGACTGAGTTCCCCTGTCCTCCGCCAGGTGTCCGTGCTGCTGATCCTGCCACTGACTGAGTTCCCCTGTCCTCCGCCAGGTGTCCGTGCTGCTGATCCTGCCACTGACTGAGTTCCCCTGTCCTCCGCCAGGTGTCCGTGCTGCTGATCCTGACTGACTGAGTTCCCCTGTCCTCCGCCAGGTGTCCGTGTTGCTCGTCCTGCCACTGACTGAGTTCCCCTGTACTCCGCTAGGTGTCTGTGTTGCTCGTCCTGCCACTGACTGAGTTCCCCTGTCCTCCGCCAGGTGTCCGTGTTGCTCGTCCTGCCACTGACTGAGTTCCCCTGTCCTCCGCCAGGTGTCCGTGCTGCTGATCCTGCCACTGACTGAGTTCCCCTGTCCTCCGCCAGGTGTCCGTGCTGCTGATCCTGACTGACTGAGTTCCCCTGTCCTCCGCCAGGTGTCCGTGCTGCTGATCATCCTGCCACTGACTGAGTTCCCCTGTCCTCCGCCAGGTGTCCGTGCTGCTGATCATCCTGCCACTGACTGAGTTCCCCTGTCCTCCGCCAGGTGTCCGTGCTGCTGATCATCCTGCCACTGACTGAGTTCCCCTGTCCTCCGCCAGGTGTCCGTGCTGCTGATCATCCTGCCACTGACTGAGTTCCCCTGTCCTCCGCCAGGTGTCCGTGCTGCTGATCCTGACTGACTGAGTTCCCCTGTCCTCCGCCAGGTGTCCGTGCTGCTGATCATCCTGCCACTGACTGAGTTCCCCTGTCCTCCGCCAGGTGTCCGTGCTGCTGATCCTGCCACTGACTGAGTTCCCCTGTCCTCCGCCAGGTGTCCGTGCTGCTGATCCTGCCACTGACTGAGTTCCCCTGTCCTCCGCCAGGTGTCCGTGCTGCTGATCCTGCCACTGACTGAGTTCCCCTGTCCTCCGCCAGGTGTCCGTGCTGCTGATCATCCTGCCACTGACTGAGTTCCCCTGTCCTCCGCCAGGTGTCCGTGCTGCTGATCATCCTGCCACTGACTGAGTTCCCCTGTCCTCCGCCAGGTGTCCGTGCTGCTCGTCCTGCCACTGACTGAGTTCCCCTGTCCTCCGCCAGGTGTCCGTGCTGCTGATCATCCTGCCACTGACTGAGTTCCCCTGTCCTCCGCCAGGTGTCCGTGCTGCTGATCATCCTGCCACTGACTGAGTTCCCCTGTCCTCCGCCAGGTGTCCGTGCTGCTGATCCTGCCACTGACTGAGTTCCCCTGTCCTCCGCCAGGTGTCCGTGTTGCTCGTCCTGCCACTGACTGAGTTCCCCTGTCCTCCGCCAGGTGTCCGTGTTGCTCGTCCTGCCACTGACTGAGTTCCCCTGTCCTCCGCCAGGTGTCCGTGCTGCTGATCATCCTGCCACTGACTGAGTTCCCCTGTCCTCCGCCAGGTGTCCGTGCTGCTGATCATCCTGCCACTGACTGAGTTCCCCTGTCCTCCGCCAGGTGTCCGTGCTGCTGATCCTGCCACTGACTGAGTTCCCCTGTCCTCCGCCAGGTGTCCGTGCTGCTGATCATCCTGCCACTGACTGAGTTCCCCTGTCCTCCGCCAGGTGTCCGTGCTGCTGATCCTGCCACTGACTGAGTTCCCCTGTCCTCCGCCAGGTGTCCGTGCTGCTGATCATCCTGCCACTGACTGAGTTCCCCTGTCCTCCGCCAGGTGTCCGTGCTGCTGATCATCCTGCCACTGACTGAGTTCCCCTGTCCTCCGCCAGGTGTCCGTGCTGCTGATCATCCTGCCACTGACTGAGCTCCCCTGTCCTCCGCCAGGTGTCCGTGCTGCTGATCATCCTGCCACTGACTGAGTTCCCCTGTCCTCCGCCAGGTGTCCGTGCTGCTGATCATCCTGCCACTGACTGAGTTCCCCTGTCCTCCGCCAGGTGTCCGTGCTGCTGATCATCCTGCCACTGACTGAGTTCCCCTGTCCTCCGCCAGGTGTCCGTGCTGCTGATCATCCTGCCACTGACTGAGTTCCCCTGTCCTCCGCCAGGTGTCCGTGCTGCTGATCATCCTGCCACTGACTGAGTTCCCCTGTCCTCCGCCAGGTGTCCGTGCTGCTGATCATCCTGCCACTGACTGAGTTCCCCTGTCCTCCGCCAGGTGTCTGTGCTGCTGATCATCCTGCCACTGACTGAGTTCCCCTGTCCTCCGCCAGGTGTCCGTGCTGCTGATCATCCTGCCACTGACTGAGTTCCCCTGTCCTCCGCCAGGTGTCCGTGCTGCTGATCATCCTGCCACTGACTGAGTTCCCCTGTCCTCCGCCAGGTGTCCGTGCTGCTCGTCATCCTGCCACTGACTGAGTTCCCCTGTCCTCCGCCAGGTGTCCGTGCTGC
>JAXIVJ010006519.1:20000-66351 GCA_036785665.1 Chirona hameri
TATAACTGTTCTCAGCAGCAGGTCATGTGCACTGTGCAGTGTCTGATCAGTGCAGAGAGTGCACTGTGCAGCAGTGCATGGTACCTCGGTATGACACGTGTTAGCCGTGACACGTGACACGTGACACGACACGTGTTACCCCGCCACAGGGCGAACCCGCGGCGCTTCAACTTCGACAAGATCGGCAACGCCATGCTGGCGCTGTTCGAGGTTCTCTCGTTCAAAGGCTGGCTGGACATCCGCGATGTACTGATCCGACGACTCGGACCGGTCAGTGGGCCGCGGCTGCTGCTGCTAGTAACGTGGTGTGCCTAGAGAGGGGGAGGGGGGGGGGATTGTGGGCCGCGGCTGCTGCTGCTAGTACCATGGTGTGCCTAGAGAGAGGAGGAGGGGTAGATGAGGGGAGGGGTGGTGCTGCTGGAGCGTACAAATGCCTCTTTGTGTGTATTCTGATATATGTACGGTGTTGACGAAGTCAGGAATTGGACGAAACGCTCCCACTTTTGTGTTGTTCCGTCGTTCATTGCTTGTTGTACTTGTGAAGGAGGTGCATTTTATCTGTATCTCCAAGCTAATTTATCTAGTTGCTTCATTTATCACTCCCTGGTTATGGTACAGTTAGTTTGTGTGTAGAAAATAATCCACAACCTCCAAATAATGAAGGAAAACGCCTAATTAGCGATTGAAAGTAGTTATTATCTCAAAATGACAGCCACCGATTGAGCGTGGCGTCACGAGCGGCCCAGACGACCCCACCTGACGGCTGTGTACGACCCCACCTGACGGCTGTATACGTCTCCGTCTGACGGCTGTGTACGTCTCCACCTGACGGCTGTGTACGTCTCCGTCTGACGGCTGTGTACGTCTCCGTCTGACGGCTGTGTACGTCTCCGTCTGACGGCTGTGTACGTCTCCGTCTGACGGCTGTGTACGTCTCCACCTGACGGCTGTGTACGTCTCCGTCTGACGGCTGTGTACGTCTCTGTCTGACGTCTGTGTACGTCTCCGTCTGACGGCTGTGTACGTCTCCGTCTGACGGCTATGTACGTCTCCACCTGACGGCTGTGTACGTCTCCGTCTGACGGCTGTGTACGTCTCCACCTGACGGCAGTGTACGTCTCCGTCTGACGGCTATGTACGTCTCCACCTGACGGCAGTGTACGTCTCCACCTGACGGCAGTGTACGTCTCCTCCTGACGGCAGTGTACGTCTCCGTCTGACGGCTGTGTACGTCTCCGTCTGCCGGCTGTGCACATCTCCGTCTGACGGCTGTGTACGTCTCCGTCTGACGGCTGTGTATGTCTCCACCTGACGGCTGTGTACGTCTACGTCTGACGGCTGTGTACGTCTCCGTCTGACGGCTGTGTACGACTCCGTCTGACGACTGTGTACGTCTCCGTCTGACGGCTGTGTACGACTCCGTCTGACGGCTGTGTACGTCTCCGTCTGACGGCTGTGTACGACTCCGTCTGACGACTGTGTACGTCTCCGTCTGACGGCTGTGTACGACTCCGTCTGACGGCTGTGTACGTCTCCGTCTGACGGCTGTGTACCTGACGGCTGTGTACCACCTGACGGCTATGTACGTCTCCGTCTGACGGCTGTGTACGTCTCCACCTGACGTCTGTGTACGACTCCGTCTGACGGCTGTGTACGTCTCCACCTGACGGCTGTGTACGACTCCGTCTGACGGCTGTGTACGACTCCGTCTGACGACTGTGTACGTCTCCACCTGACGACTGTGTACGTCTCCGTCTGACGGCTGTGTACGTCTCCGTCTGACGGCTGTGTACGTCTCCACCTGACGGCTGTGTACGTCTCCGTCTGACGGCTATGTACGTCTCCGTCTGACGGCTGTGTACGTCTCCGTCTGACGGCTGTGTACGTCTCCGTCTGACGGCTGTGTACGTCTCCGTCTGACGGCTGTGTACGTCTCCGTCTGACGACTGTGTACGTCTCTACCTGACGGCAGTGTACGTCTCTGTCTGACGGCTGTGTACGTCTCCGTCTGACGGCTGTGTACGTCTCCACCTGACGGCTGTGTACGTCTCTACCTGACGGCAGTGTACGTCTCCACCTGACGGCAGTGTACGTCTCCGTCTGACGGCTGTGTACGTCTCCGTCTGACGGCTGTGTACGTCTCCGTCTGACGGCTGTGTACGTCTCTACCTGACGGCAGTGTACGTCTCCAACTGACGGCAGTGTACGTCTCCGTCTGACGGCAGTGTACGTCTCCGTCTGACGGCTGTGTACGTCTCCGTCTGACGGCTGTGTACGTCTCCACCTGACGACTGTGTACGTCTCTACCTGACGGCTGTGTACGTCTCTACCTGACGGCAGTGTACGTCTCTACCTGACGGCAGTGTACGTCTCCACCTGACGGCAGTGTACGTCTCCGTCTGACGGCAGTGTACGTCTCCGTCTGACGGCTGTGTACGTCTCCGTCTGACGGCTGTGTACGTCTCCACCTGGCGACTGTGTACGTCTACCTGACGGCAGTGTACGTCTCTACCTGACGGCAGTGTACGTCTCCGTCTGACGGCTGTGTACGTCTCCACCTGACGACTGTGTACGTTTCTACCTGACGGCTGTGTACGTCTCCGTCTGTCGGCTGTGTACGTCTCCACCTGACGGCAGTGTACGTCTCCGTCTGACGGCTGTGTACGTCTCCGTCTGACGGCTGTGTACGTCTCCGTCTGACGGCAGTGTACGTCTCCACCTGACGGCAGTGTACGTCTCCGTCTGACGGCTGTGTACGTCTCTACCTGACGGTAGTGTACGTCTCCACCTGACGGCTGTGTACGTCTCTACCTGACGGCAGTGTACGTCTCTACCTGACGGCAGTGTACGTCTCTACCTGACGGCAGTGTACGTCTCTACCTGACGGTAGTGTACGTCTCCACCTGACGGCTGTGTACGTCTCTACCTGACGGCAGTGTACGTCTCTACCTGACGGCAGTGTACGTCTCTACCTGACGGCTGTGTACGTCTCCGTCTGACGGCTGTGTACGTCTCCACCTGACGACTGTGTACGTCTCCGTCTGACGGCTGTGTACGTCTCCGTCTGACGGCTGTGTACGTCTCCACCTGACGACTGTGTACGTCTCTACCTGACGGCAGTGTACGTCTCCACCTGACGGCTGTGTACGTCTCCGTCTGACGGCTGTGTACGTCTCTACCTGACGGCAGTGTACGTCTCTACCTGACGGCTGTGTACGTCTCCGTCTGACGGCTGTGTACGTCTCCGTCTGACGGCTGTGTACGTCTCCGTCTGACGGCTGTGTACGTCTCCGTCTGACGGCTGTGTACGTCTCTACCTGACGGCAGTGTACGTCTCTACCTGACGGCTGTGTACGTCTCCGTCTGACGGCTGTGTACGTCTCCGTCTGACGGCTGTGTACGTCTCCGTCTGACGGCTGTGTACGTCTCCGTCTGACGGCTGTGTACATCTCCGTCTGACGACTGTGTACGTCTCTACCTGACGGCAGTGTACGTCTCCGTCTGACGGCTGTGTACGTCTCCGTCTGACGACTGTGTACGTCTCTACCTGACGGCAGTGTACGTCTCCGTCTGACGGCAGTGTACGTCTCCACCTGACGGCTGTGTACGTCTCCACCTGACGGCAGTGTACGTCTCTACCTGACGGCAGTGTACGTCTCCACCTGACGGCAGTGTACGTCTCTACCTGACGGCAGTGTACGTCTCTACCTGACGGCAGTGTACGTCTCCGTCTGACGGCAGTGTACGCCTCTACCTGACGGCTGTGTACGTCTCCACCTGACGGCAGTGTACGTCTCTACCTGACGGCAGTGTACGTCTCCACCTGACGGCAGTGTACGTCTCTACCTGACGGCAGTGTACGTCTCCACCTGACGGCAGTGTACGTCTCTACCTGACGGCAGTGTACGTCTCTACCTGACGGCAGTGTACGTCTCTACCTGACGACTGTGTACGTCTCTACCTGACGGCAGTGTACGTCTCCACCTGACGGCTGTGTACGTCTCTACCTGACGGCTGTGTACGTCTCCGTCTGACGGCTGTGTACGTCTCTACCTGACGGCAGTGTACGTCTCCGTCTGACGGCAGTGTACGTCTCCGTCTGACGGCAGTGTACGTCTCTACCTGACGGCAGTGTACGTCTCCGTCTGACGGTTGTGTGCGTTGCTATGTGTGTTTCAGGTCCAGTCCATCTACATCCACATATTCGTGTTTATCGGCTGTATGATCGGACTGACCCTGTTCGTCGGAGTGGTGATCGCCAACTACTCCGAGAACAAGGGCACTGCGCTGCTCACCGTCGACCAGAGGCGGTGGTGAGTTAGAGAGTTAGAGGCAGACTGAGTAGCAGCCGTCGACCAGAGGCGGTGGTGAGTTAGAGAGTTAGAGGCAGACTGAGTAGCAGCCGTCGACCAGAGGCGGTGGTGAGTTAGAGAGTTAGAGGCAGACTGAGTAGCAGCCGTCGACCAGAGGCGTTGGTGAGTTGGAGAGTTAGAGGCAGACTGAGTGGCAGCCGTCGACCAGGGGCGGTGGTGAGTTAGAGTTAGAGGCAGATTGAGTGGCAGCCGTCGACCAGAGGCGGTGGTGAGTTAGAGAGTTAGAGGCAGATGTTCAACAGCCGGGGAAACGGATATTGCCGCGAGGGGGTTGGTAGGACTCGTGAGGAAATAGGGGCCCTTGGTTTTTTCTTCTCTAGCACGCCACTGATGTAATGTTTTTTTCGATATAAACTTAGTCTGAATGTTTTGTATGGATGGATTTCCGAGGTCAGGACCCACGCTAAGCAGAGCTTGTTGCGCAGGCCCTGACCTCACCACCCGATCGCGCAATTCCTGTTGGCCGGCAGAATTTAGAGACGAAAGTTTTACGTGCCCGACATACTTGGGCACGGTCCGCCCCGCTCACTGACGTCACCTGGCCTTGAGTGCGACCGCTGCCACCGGCCGCAGGCCATCCCAGTCAGGAGCAAATAGCGAGCGCCGAAGCGACTCGAACCCGGGCTGCCACTACCGGGATAGGTCAGAAGTCCAGCGCTCTCCCACTGAGCTACAGGGGCGGACAAATATTGCTAGGTGACACAAAATATCGAGTTGAGCTTGGATGATGCCGGTGTAAAAATGGCCTGGAAGATTTCGGATGCGTTTTCGCAAACCTTTGTAGCCCCTGTCTCATCCAATGCTGCGTTAGAATCGGGCTTTGCGCTGACGGACGTTTCTTTCGCCGGAAGACAGTTCTCTGTGCCAGAGAGAGGTCAGCACGGCGCGGTCTGTCTGACCCAGGCCTCTCCCGCTGCCGCCGGCTGCCTGTTCTCTGTGCCAGAGAGAGGTCAGCACGGCGCGGTCTGTCTGACCCAGGCCTCTCCCGCCGCCGCCGGCTGCCCGTTCTCTGTGCCAGAGAGAGGTCAGCACGGCGCGGTCTGTCTGGCCCAGGCCTCTCCCGCCGCCGCCGGCTGCCCGTTCTCTGTGCCAGAGAGAGGACAGCACGGCGCGGTCTGTCTGCCCCAGGCCCCTCCCGCCGCCGCCGGCTGCCCGTTATCTGTGTCAGAGAGAGGTCAGCACGGCGCGGTCTGTCTGACCAGGCCTCTCCCGCCGCCGCCGGCTGCCCGTTCTATGTGCCAGAGAGAGGTCAGCACGGCGCGGTATGTCTGCCCCAGGCCTCTCCCGCCGCCGCCGCCGGCTGCCCATCCGCCTTGTGTTGTGTATCCTGTGTGACCCTGCCGCCCCTCTGTCTGTGTGACCGCCAGGTGTGACCTGAAGAAGCGACTGAAGATCGCCCAGCCGCTGCACCTGCCGCCCCGGCCGGACGGACGCCGCTGGCGGGCCGTCGTCTACGACTTCACGCAGAACATCATCTTCAAGCGGTTCGTCGCCGTGCTGGTGATCATCAACAGCAGCCTGATCTGCGTCCAGGTGAAGTACCGCGCCACTGCCCGGCCCGGCCCGGCCAGGATACCGGACAGTGGCTGGCGTAGTCGGGATGAGAAGGGGCATAGTCAACGTAGGCATCGTCAATCATAGTCATAGGCGAGGGGCACACCGACTGGCCGACGGGTTCGTTTTGACCGGAGTCAGCCGCTGGGGTATTCTCGTATTAGCTGTTGGTCCTCGAGAATCATTTATTGCTTGTAATACGTTCTCGCACTTTCTGCGGCGCTGCACTGAAATTGTACATTTGTGTTGATCTTTATCTTTTTGATAGCATTCCTTGATGTCTGTGTATGTCTGACCCGGCTGCGGCACTATCCAGTGGGATTACTCCCAGCCGTGCACGCCTGTCTGTATGTCTGTCTGTATACCAGTCCGTGTATGTCTGACTGGTATGTGGTGCCGTCCACAGTGGGATTACGCCCAGCCGTACACGCGCTACCTGGCCGTGGTCTCGTCCATCCTGAACCTGTTCTTCATGCTGGAGGTGGTGATGAAGATGGTGGCGTTCTCGGCGCGCGGCTACTGGCAGTCCCGCCGCAACCGCTACGATCTGTTCGTCACCGTGCTCGGCCTCGTCTGGGTCATCCTCAACTTCACCTTCCCCATGGTGAGGGCAGAGAGAGGGACCATTGGGCCTCGTCTGGGTTACCCTCAACTTCACCTTCCCCATGGTGAGGGCAGAGAGAGGGACCATTGGGCCTCGTCTGGGTCACCCTCAACTTCACCTTCCCCATGGTGAGGGCAGAGAGACTAGAGAGAGGGACCATTGGGCCTCGTCTGGGTCACCCTGAACTTCACCTTCCCCATGGTGAGGGCCGAGGGAGCTGGCCGGCTAGGAACTGATTCAGGACAGCTGCCACTGTTTCGCTGTTTCACAGCTGTCATGTCCGAGTTCTGTCTGACTGAACTGTCGGATCAGTAACATTGCAGGATATTACCAAACACAAATATAATGTACCAAGCACCATGCCACAAATGAGTGAGTTGTGACTGAGTTGTTTGGAAGACGTAGCGTGCGTGTCCTGTTGACGGCAGTGCTGTGTGCTATGTGCTGTGTGCCGTGTGCTGTGTGCCGTGTGCTGTGTGTTGTGTGATGTATGATGTATGCTGTGCTGTGTGCTGTGTGCCGTGTGATGTGTGATGTGTGATGTGTGCCGTGTGCTGTTTGCCGTGTGCTGTGTGCCGTGTGCTGTGTGTTGTGTGATGTGTGCTGTGCTGTGTGATGTGTGCCGTGTGCTGTGTGATGTGTGCTGTGTGCTGTGTGCCGTGTGCTGTTTGCTGTGTGCCGTCCTCTGCCTGGTACTCACTGCCTTCCGACCCGCCCCGCCGCCAGTCCAAGATGCAGAACAACTACACCAACTCTCTGGGCTTCATCTGCATCATCCTGCGTTTCTTCACCATCACCGGCAAGCACGCTACGCTCAAGATGCTCATGCTGACCGTGGTGGTGTCCGTCTACAAGAGCTTCTTCATCATCATGGGCATGTTCCTGCTGCTGCTCAGTTACGCGTTCGCCGGCACCATCCTGTTCGGCACGGTCAAGTACGGCGAGGGCATCGGCAGGTGAGCGGTCCGTCCGTCCGTCCGTCCGTCCGTCCGTCCGTGTGTCCGTCCGTCCGTACGCGTCCGTCCGTGCGTCCGTCCGTCCGTCCGTCCGTCCGTCCGTCCGTCCGTGCGTCCGTCCGTCCGTCCGTCCGTCCGTCCGTCCGTCCGTCCGTCCGTCCGTCCGTCCGTCCGTCCGTGTGTCCGTCCGTCCGTACGCGTCCGTCCGTGCGTCCGTCCGTCCGTCCGTCCGTCCGTCCGTCCGTCCGTCCGTCCGTCCGTCCGTCCGTGTGTCCGTCCGTCCGTACGCGTCCGTCCGTGCGTCCGTCCGTCCGTCCGTCCGTGCGTCCGTCCGTCCGTCCGTCCGTCCGTCCGTCCGTCCGTCCGTCCGTCCGTCCGTCCGTCCGTCCGTCCGTCCGTCCGTCCGTCCGTCCGTCCGTCCGTCCGTCCGCGTCCGTCCGTGCGTCCGTCAGTCCGTCCGCGTCCGTCCGTCCGTCCGTCCGTCCGTCCGTCCGTCCGTCCGTCCGTCCGTCCGTCCGTCCGTCCGTCCGTCCGTCCGTCCGTCCGTCCGTCCGTCCGTCCGTCCGTCCGTCCGTGCGTCCGTCCGTCCGTCCGTCCGTGCGTCCGTCCGTCCGTGCGTCCGTGCGTCCGTGCGTCCGTGCGTCCGTGCGTCCGTCCGTCCGTCCGTCCGTGCGTCCGTCCGTCCGTCCGTCCGTCCGTCCGTCCGTCCGTCCGTCCGTGTGTCCGTCCGTCCGTACGCGTCCGTCCGTGCGTCCGTCCGTCCGTCCGTCCGTGCGTCCGTCCGTCCGTCCGTCCGTCCGTCCGTCCGTCCGTCCGTCCGTCCGTCCGTCCGTCCGTCCGTCCGTCCGTCCGTCCGTCCGTCCGTCCGTCCGTCCGTCCGCGTCCGTCCGTGCGTCCGTCAGTCCGTCCGCGTCCGTCCGTCCGTCCGTCCGTCCGTCCGTCCGTCCGTCCGTCCGTCCGTCCGTCCGTCCGTCCGTCCGTCCGTCCGTCCGTCCGTCCGTCCGTCCGTCCGTCCGTCCGTCCGTCCGTCCGTCCGTCCGTCCGTGCGTCCGTCCGTCCGTGCGTCCGTGCGTCCGTCTGTCCGTCCGTCCGTGCGTCCGTCCGTCCGTCCGTCCGTGCGTCCGTGCGTCCGTGCGTCCGTGCGTCCGTGCGTCCGTCCGTCCGTCCGTCCGTCCGTCCGTCCGTCCGTCCGTCCGTCCGTCCGCGTCCGTCCGTGCGTCCGTCAGTCCGTCCGCGTCCGTCCGTCCGTCCGTCCGTCCGTCCGTCCGTCCGTCCGTACGTCCGTCCGCGTCCGTCCGCGTCCGTCCGTGCGTCCGTCCGTCCGTCCGTTTGCTGGTGCCGGCGGGTCGGACGGCTCGGCTCTGGTGGGTGACGTACTGATATGTGCCGACAGCCAGCCGACACGGCCCTCTGACTGAGTTCAGTGCTTACTGGGTACTCGGCTCTCGATCTCTGCTCTCACTCACGCAGTGGTCCGGTGATGGTAACTCTCACTCACGTAGTGGTCTGGTGATGGCAACTCTCACTCACGCAGTGGTCCGGTGATGACAACTCTCACTCACGCAGTGGTCTGGTGATGGCAACTCTCACTCACGCAGTGGTCTGGTGATGGCAACTCTCACTCACGTAGTGGTCTGGTGATGGCAACTCTCACTCACGCAGTGGTCTGGTGATGGCAACTCTCACTCACGCAGTGGTCTGGTGATGGCAACTCTCACTCACGCAGTGGTCTGGTGATGTCAACTCTCACTCACGCAGTGGTCTGGTGATGGTAACTCTCACTCACGCAGTGGTCTGGTGATGGCAACTCTCACTCACGCAGTGGTCTGGTGATGGCAACTCTCACTCACGCAGTGGTCTGGTGATGGCAACTCTCACTCAGCAGTGGTCCGGTGATGGCAACTCTCACTCACGCAGTGGTCTGGTGATGGCAACTCTCACTCACGCAGTGGTCCGGTGATGGCAACTCTCACTCACGCAGTGGTCCGGTGATGGCAACTCTCACTCACGCAGTGGTCTGGTGATGGCAACTCTCACTCACGTAGTGGTCTGGTGATGGCAACTCTCACTCACGCAGTGGTCTGGTGATGGCAACTCTCACTCACGCAGTGGTCTGGTGATGGCAACTCTCACTCACGCAGTGGTCTGGTGATGGCAACTCTCACTCACGCAGTGGTCTGGTGATGGCAACTCTCACTCACGCAGTGGTCTGGTGATGGCAACTCTCACTCACGCAGTGGTCTGGTGATGGCAACTCTCACTCACGCAGTGGTCTGGTGATGGCAATTCTCACTCACGCATTGGTCTGGTGATGACAACTCTCACTCACGCAGTGGTCCGGTGATGGCAACTCTAACTCACACAGTGGTCCGGTGATGGCAACTCTCACTCACGTAGTGGTCTGGTGATGGCAACTCTCACTCACGCAGTGGTCTGGTGATGGCAACTCTCACTCACGCAGTGGTCCGGTTATGGCAACTCTCACTCACGCAGTGGTCTGGTGATGGCAACTCTCAATCACGCAGTGGTCTGGTGATGGCAACTCTCAATCACGCAGTGGTCTGGTGATGGCAACTCTCACTCACGCAGTGGGCTGGTGATGGCAACTCTTACTCACGCAGTGGTCCGGTGATGGCAACTCTCAATCACGCAGTGGTCTGGTGATGGCAACTCTCAATCACGCAGTGGTCTGATGATGGCAACTCTCACTCACGCAGTGGTCTGGTGATGGCAACTCTCACTCACGCAGTGGTCCTGTGATGGCAACTCTCACTCACGCAGTGGTCCGGTGATGGCAACTCTCACTCACGTAGTGGTCTGGTGATGGCAACTCTCACTCACGCAGTGGTCCGGTGATGGCAACTCTCACTCACGCAGTGGTCCGGTGATGGCAACTCTCACTCACGCAGTGGTCTGGTGATGGTAACTCTCACTCACGCAGTGGTCCGGTGATGGCAACTCTCACTCACGCAGTGGTCTGGTGATGGCAACTCTCACTCACGCAGTGGTCTGGTGATGGCAACTCTCACTCACGCAGTGGTCTGGTGATGGCAACTCTCACTCACGCAGTGGTCCGGTGATGGCAACTCTCACTCACGCAGTGGTCTGGTGATGGCAACTCTTACTCACGCAGTGGTCTGGTGATGGCAACTCTCACTCACGCAGTGGTCTGGTGATGGTAACTCTCACTCACGCAGTGGTCTGGTGATGGCAACAGGCTGAATAACCTACCGTTCAGCTCCGCCGGGGATTATTCCGACACTTTTTTCTCAGTCAGTTGAAGTACCCGGAAACAATACGGCGTTGCTGTGCAGCAAGGCGCGCTTTTCTGGTGTTAGCTCGGGTGTCTGTCGCGACTGTATGTGCATTGTACACTACGCCTAATCGGTGTACTATGTACTATGTAGATTTTTGCGCCGGACTTATCGTTATTTGCGGCCTGTTTAATTCTATAACCGACAATGGCAATCACTGGATGGCTGCACCATGCGAGGTAACCTCGAAACTTCAACCGGCTGATCCCCCACCACCTTCTGCAGACAAGCCAACTTCAAGACGGCGCCCAACTCGATCGTGATGCTGTTTCGGATCGTGACTGGCGAGGACTGGAACCAGATCATGCACGACTGCATGGTGGAGCCGCCGTCCTGCACGGTGGCACGCCCGCCGCACTACTGCACCGACTGCGGCAACTTCACCGTCGCCCTCGTCTTCTTCTGCTCCTTCTACGTCATCATCACCTACATCGTGCTGAACCTGCTGGTGGCCATAATCATGGAGAACTTCAGTCTGTTCTACTCCAACGAGGAGGACGCGCTTCTCAGCTACGCCGACATCAGGAACTTCCAGAATACGTGGAACGTGGTAGATAAGAACCAGCGCGGCGTCATTCCGGTGCGGAAGGTGAAGTTCATCCTCCGTCTGCTCAAAGGTGAGAGGAGCGCCAGGGATCCCGGCATTCGCCAGCGAGAGAGACGCCTATAGGCCACTCTGGCTTGTCACGGAGTGGGGCTATACTGGTGCCAGGACTCTCCAAAGCACGAAATGGGATGTTTTTTTTCCCTCATCAATTTAGTATGTTCTGATGCGAAGTAGCTCTGGTATGCGGCTCTCTAAACTAGCTTCCTATTTTCATTGCGACATTCATATCACTTCGTGATTTACCAATGCGCACTCTCATTCAAATACTAATCCACCCTCACAAAAAAACTACGACGATGAGTGATATGTATTCGATTAGCCCAAGAATAACTCCACTGTTGAGCTGTCGAGCTTCTCATACCTCCTGCTGGTCCTGCGCTTGCACTGCTAGTGACCGTGACCCGTCTCCCCGCCTCTGCGCCCCCGCCCGCCACCAGGCCGTCTGGAGGTGGACCCGCAGAAGGACCGTCTGCTGTTCAAACACATGTGTTACGAGCTGGAGCGGCTGCACAACGGCGAGGAGGTGACGTTCCACGACGTGCTCAACATGCTCAGCTACCGCTCCGTCGACATCAGGAAGAGCCTGCAGCTGGAGGAGCTGCTGGCCAGGGAGGAGCTCGAGTACATCATCGAGGAGGAGGTGGCCAAACAGACCATCCGACAGTGGTGAGAGAGGAGCTGCAGGGGAACGGGGGAAGCCGAACAAACGATGCCTGGAAGATGGGCACGTTTGTCCAGCCTTGAAGCTTGTGGCAATCCTTGATTCCAAATTAGAATGGTAGTAAGTACGTCAGACTAACACTCTCTGTCCAAGCTGTTATGTCTTGTTTTGTTCCCGATTATCGCACTGTGTCGTGCTTGGTTTGAGTTGGCCGGCGTCAGTAACCAGCTGACCTTGTTATGATGATTTGAGTCGGCTGGTCTGACCGTGCCGTGCTGATATGAGCTGTAACAGCACCTGTACGTAACCTCGCTGCGTTCTGCCCCCCCCCCCCCCCCCCCCCCAGGCTGGACGGCTGTCTGAAGCGGATCAGGGCCCGCGAGCAGAGCAGTCTGATTGCCGGCCTGCGCGCCACTAACGAACAGGCGCTGATGCGGCTCAACGAGGAGCGCAAACTGGAGAGAGAGAAGGAGGAGAAGGAGGTACGTGGCCACGACTCGGGGGCGATCTCACGCCGCCACGCTGACCGTGTTCTGCTGACTGAGCCGCTCTGAGACCGCTGATCGCACAACAACCGTGGTGAACCGTGGAACGTCTCGCGTTGTTTCAGGAGGTCACCTTAGGTGGTTGGTATGGCGTTATAATTTTGGTTGATACTTTTTCGTATCGTATACATTCCTTTGTCAAGTGTTGTCAATTTTGTTCCTTCTGTTAACCAAATTCATGTTCATTTTAGCGATTTGAAGTTTTCAGAGAGGACAGTAATCGATCGGGAATATGAATTCGGTTGGTGGGATGTTTTGTTTTATTAGTTAATTTTGCGCGATATTTGTTGGTATCCACTGTCATCCTTGCCAGAAGCAAGCGGCCAACCATGCGGCGGCGGCGGCACAGCACATAGCTGCACTGCCAGCGGCACCTAACCACACGACACCAGCTGCACACAACCAAACAGCAGTGGCGGCGGCGGCGGCGGCGGCGGCGGCGGGCGGGAGCGGCAGTGACCCGCCGCTGCAGCAGCAGCAGGAGGTGACGCCGGACTGGGCGGGGGCGGGGGCGGGCCAGAGCGCTGCAGCCACCACTGCCTGACGCCTGTCCAGTCCCGCCGCCACCCGGCCCCAGACACTGTACCGGCCGACACGGCCGGCTGGGCCGGGTGCTGTAATATAACACGTGTGGTGTGTTATAATACGTGTGGTGTGTTATAATACGTGCCACACGTGCGTTGTGCGTGTGTCGTGTGTCGTGCTCTTAACCCGGCATTAGCTGGGGTGGGGGTAAACGCCCCCTGGTTATCTTCCGAACCAATGATCGCAGCGAGACGCGCAAGGCGGCAATCGAAAGTTATCAATGAGATGAATCTAAAGCATACTAAAAAATAGCGAAGTGAGGTCAAATGTCAGGTCACGGGTCAGGTGAAGGGTCAAAATCGACGTATTTGAGCTTATGGGCCATATTTTCCATCCAAAGCCTTCGATTACGACCATATGATCACCCAAAGTGCTGCCAAAGGTATGCTACACATCCCGCATGACCTAAAGTGAGATTGTTGGCCAAGATCAAGGTCAGGTCACAAAAGTCAGGTCACGGTCAGGTGAAGGGTATATGCTTAAAATATCTACTATATACTTAAAATATCTACAAAAGTTATGCAACACATGTTTTAAGAGTTATTTTCCACGTAGAATTCGGTAGTGATAGTCATTTTACCACCTGACTTCATTTACGTGAAGTTAATGTCAAGTTCAGGTCACTGAAGGTCAAACAATTTAATTGATAAATATCAATACAAAAGGTATGTTTCTGGGCCAGTTTTGTCTCAGAAATACAGTGGTGCAATTTATTTGTCTGTATCTGGTCAAAAAAGGAGAAAAAACACATCTGTAAATATGACGTCATGAGTTACCCATACTTAAGATGCTATAAGTCAGTCAAAAATGGTAATATCAATATGAAATTTGGTATGGTAGTTTCCCATATGTGGTTCTCTGAATATATTCTGACTTTTTGAATATCTTTGAAAAAAATCGATTTTGTGGGCATTTTCCACCCAAAAAAGTGTTTTTTTTTTATTATTTTGGGGTCAAAACTCATAATTTTCCCAATTCCGAGATAGCCAGTTTGTAGCCCTTGCAATTTGCTATCTTTTGGCGTTTTTCGATTGCATTTTGCTTTAAATATGGCATTTCTACGGCCTGGCAAAGCTTAGCTGATTTTGGTGTAAAACTCGCTTGTAGTGACGTCACTAAATTCGATATAACCCGAAACATTTCGGCGAAATTGCTTTGTTTCACACAGAAGATGTAAACGTGATTTATAAGAAGGTATCCGAAGTTTCACGTTGATAGCGCTATTCGTTTTTGAGCGAAAATTCGAAAAAATACGAAAATTAAACAGGGGGGGGGGGGCGTTAAACGCCCCCCCCCCCCCAGGCAATGGCGGGTTAACATGTGTGCTGTGTTCTAACGTGTGCTGTGTTATAACATGTGTGATGTGCTCTAACATGCGTGATGTGCTCTAAAATGCGTGATGTGCTCTAACATGTGTGCTGTCAGCTGTGTCGTACTTCCATACAACTGGGACTGAACTAGGCGAATAAGGGCTGCTCAGTTCCATCTGCTGTCAGCCAGCTGATCTGTCTGACTCCATATGTCCATGTTTGTCTGACTCCATCTGTCCGTGTTTGTCTGACTCCATCTGCCCATGTTTGTCTGACTCCAACTGTCCATGTTTGTCTGACTCCATATGTATGTTTGTCTGACTCCATCTGCCCATGTTTGTTTGAATCCATCTGTTCATGTTTGTCTGACTCCATCTGTCCATGTTTGTCTGACTCCAACTGTCAATGTTTGTCTGACTCCATCTGCCAATGTTTGTCTGACTCCATCTGTCAATGTTTGTCTGACTCCAACTGTCCATGTTTGTCTGACTCCATCTGTCCATGTTTGTCTGACTCCATCTGTCCATGTTTGTCTGACTCCATCTGTCCATGTTTGTCTGACTCCAACTGTCCATGTTTGTCTGACTCCATCTGTTCATGTTTGTCTGACTCCATATGTCCATGTTTGTCTGACTCCATCTGTCCATGTTTGTCTGACTCGATCTGTTCATGTTTGTCTGACTCCATCTGTTCATGTTTGTCTGACTCCATATGTCCATGTTTGTCTGACTCCATCTGTCCATGTTTGTCTGACTCCATCTACCCATGTTTGTCTGACTCCATCTGTCCATGTTTGTCTGACTCAATATGTCCATGTTTGTCTGACTCCATCTGCCCATGTTTGTCTGACTCCATATGTTCATGTTTGTCTGACTCCATCTGTCCATGTTTGTCTGACTCCATCTGTCCATGTTTGTCTGACTCCATCTGTCCATGCTTGTCTGACTCAGCCTGTGTGTCGGTCAGTCCAGATTCAGTGATCAATATGTTTGTCTGGTTCAGTATGTTTGTCAATCTCGTTACGTTTGTCAATCTTGGTATGTTTGTCAATCTCGTTATGTTTGTCTGACTCATCCTGATTGTCTTTCTGGCAGCCCAGTCCCAGTGTGTTTGTTTGCCTCCGTATGTTTGTCCGACTCGGTGTGTTTGTCTGCCTCCGTATGTTTGTCTGACTCGGTGTGTTTGTCTGACTCCGTATGTTTGTCTGACTCAGTGTGTTTGTCTGACTCGGTGTGTTTGTCTGACTCGGTGTTTGTCTGACTGCGTGTTTGTCTGACTCAGTGTGTTTGTCTGTCTCGGAGTGTGTCTGACTCGGTGTGTTTGTCTGACTCGGTGTTTGTCTGACTCGATGTGTTTGTCTGACTAGGTGTGTTTGTCTGACTCGGTGTGTTTGTCTGACTCAGTGTGTTTGTCTGACTCGATGTGTTTGTCTGACTCGGTGTGTTTGTCTGACTCGATGTGTTTGTCTGACTCAGTGTGTTTGTCTGTCTCGGTGTGTTTGTCTGACTCGGTGTGTTTGTCTGACTCGATGTGTTTGTCTGACTCGGTGTGTTTGTCTGACTCGATGTGTGTGTCTGACTCGGTGTGTTTGTCTGACTGGGTGTGTTTGTCTGACTCGGTGTGTTTGTCTGACTCGATGTGTTTGTCTGACTCGGTGTGTTTGTCTGACTCGGTGTGTTTGTCTGACTCGATGTGTTTGTCTGACTCGGTGTGTTTGTCTGACTGCGTGTTTGTCTGACTTGGTGTGTTTGTCTGACTCGGTGTGTTTATCCGACTCGCTGTGTTTGTCTGACTCGGTGTGTTTGTCTGACTCGGTGTTTGTCTGACTCGGTGTGTTTGTCTGACTCGGTGTGTTTGTCTGACTCGGTGTGTTTGTCTGCCTCAGTGTGTTTGTCTGCCTCAGTGTGTTTGTCTGACTCGGTGTGTTTGTCTGACTCGGTGTGTGTCTGACTCGGTGTGTGTCTGAATCGGTGTGTGTCTGACTCGGTGTGTTTGTCTGCCTCAGTGTGTTTGTCTGCCTCAGTGTGTTTGTCTGACTCGGTGTGTTTGTCTGACTCGGTGTGTGTCTGAATCGGTGTTTGTCTGACTCGGTGTGTTTGTCTGACTCGGTGTGTTTGTCTGACTCGGTGTGTTTGTCTGACTCGGTGTGTTTGTCTGCCTCAGTGTGTTTGTCTGACTCGGTGTATTTGTCTGTCTGTGTGTACAGGAGCCGAGTGAGCCGCCGGCGCGGCAGCGGAAGAAGGGCGTCTGTATGGGCCGCTCCGACTCTGTGGGCTCGGCTGCCAGGAAGTTCCTGACGCCGTCGCTGAGTGATGTCACCACCACCAAAGACAAGGAGCGGGCCACCAGCAAACGCAGGACGAGACCTGCCGGTACGTACTGGCATACTGACACCAGTCGTGGCAATGCCGGCATCGGTGGATATATGGGGGACGGAAATTTACAACAATTTGCATGTAGATTGTAGTTTGTAGTCATAATCCAGTTAATGCCGTTTTAAGGTGCCAGAAGAGCTACAGTTGAAGTGTTTCTGGAAGTTGATCGTCCAACAGAATAGACAGAAAGGAGCTTTTTGCTCAGTTTTGTACAAGTGGTCTTTGTTGTCCATCAAACTAATGGCAGTGCATCAATATATCATGAACTGTTAGTGTCACATTACAATAAAGTTTTATTTCTCAGTCTTCAAACGTAGTGTTGCCACCGATTCCAAAGTCCACACCAAAAGGTCTCATAACACCCAGGTCTGTCTCTCACTCATCCACTAACTCACTCTCTCACCCGTCCGGCCTCCACTAACTCACTCTCTCACCCGTCCGGCCTCCACTAACTCACTCTCTCACCCGTCCGGCCTCCACTAACTCACTCTCTCACCCGTCTGGCCTCCTGTAACTCACTCTCTCACCCGTCCGGCCTCCACTAACTCACTCTCTCACCCGTCCGGCCTCCTCTAACTCACTCACCCGTCCGGCCTCCACTAACTCACTCTCTCACCCGTCCGGCCTCCACTAACTCACTCTCTCACCCGTCCGGCCTCCACTAACTCACTCTCTCACCCGTCCGGCCTCCACCCTCTCACTCTCTCACCCGTTCGGCCTCTACTAACTCACTCTCTCACCCGTCCGGCCTCCACTCTCTCTCTCTCTCTCTCTCTCTCTCTCTCTCTCTCTCTCTCTCTCTCTCTCTCTCTCTCTCTCTCTCTCTCTGGCTCTGGCTCTGGCTCTGGCTCTGGCTCTGGCTCTGGCTCTGGCTCTGGCTCTGGCTCTGGCTCTGGCTCTGGCTCTGGCTCTGGCTCTGGCTCTGGCTCTGGCTCTGGCTCTGGCTCTGGCTCTGGCTCTGGCTCTGGCTCTGGCTCTGGCTCTGGCTCTGGCTCTGGCTCTGGCTCTGGCTCTGGCTCTGGCTCTGGCTCTGGCTCTGGCTCTGGCTCTGGCTCTGGCTCTGGCTCTGGCTCTGGCTCTGGCTCTGGCTCTGGCTCTGGCTCTGGCTCTCTCTCTCTCTCTCTCTCTCTCTCTCTCTCTCTCTCTCTCTCTCTCTCTCTCTCTCTCTCTCTCTCTCTCTCTCTCTCTCTCTCTCACCCGTCTGGCCTCCACTAACTCACTCTCTCACCCGTCCGGCCTCCTCTAACTCACTCACCCGTCCGGCCTTCACTATCTCACTCTCTCACCCGTCTGGCCTCCGCTAACTCACTCTCTCACCCGTCCGGCCTCCTCTAACTCACTCACCCGTCCGGCCTTCACTAACTCACTCTCTCACCCGTCCGGCCTTCACTGACTCACTCTCACCCGTCCGGCCTCCACTAACTCACTATCTCACCCGTCCGGCCTCCACTAACTCGCTCTCTCACCCGTCCGGCCTCCACTAACTCACTCTCTCACCCGTCCGGCCTCCACTAACTCACTCTCTCACCCGTCCAGCCTCCACTCTCTCTCTCTCACACCGTCCGGCCTCCACTAACTCACTCTCTCACCCGTCCGACCTCCACTAACTCACTCTCTCACCCGTCCGGCCTCCACTAACTCACTCTCTCACCCGTCCGGCCTCCACTAACTCACTCTCTCACCCGTCCGGCCTCCACTAACTCACTCTCTCACCCGTCCGGACTCCACTAACTCACTCACCCGTCCGACCTTCACTAACTCACTCTCTCACCCGTCCGGCCTTCACTAACTCACTCTCTCACCCGTCCGGCCTCCACTAACTCACTCTCTCACCCGTCCGGCCTCCACTAACTCACTCTCTCACCCGTCCGGCCTCCACTAACTCACTCTCTCACCCGTCCGGCCTCCACTAACTCACTCTCTCACCCGTCCGGCCTCCACTAACTCACTCTCTCACCCGTCCGGCCTCCGCTAACTCACTCTCTCACCCGTCCGGCCTCCACTAACTCACTCTCACCCGTCCGGCCTCCACTAACTCACTCTCTCACCCGTCCAGCCTCCACTAACTCACTCTCTCACCCGTCCGGCCTCCACTAACTCACTCTCTCACCCGTCCGGCCTTCACTAACTCACTCTCTCACCCGTCCGGCCTCCACTAACTCACTCTCTCACCCGTCCAGCCTCCACTAACTCACTCTCTCACCCGTCCGGCCTCCAGTAACTCACTCTCTCACCCGTCCGGCCTCCGCAGTTGGTAACAAGTCGCTGCCGGACGTGAACGAGGCTGGCGAGGCGGTGGCGCAGGCGTCACCCGACAGCCCCCGGCAGCCGATGGGCGCGCCGCCGGCCGCCGCCGCCTGGACCGACGTCTCCGCCTGGTGGCTGGACCACTGCCAGCTGGGCGCGCAGGACGACTCCGCCTCCGTGTAGGGCGGGAGGACTCTGCAGTAGATGAGGACTGTGTAGCACGGGACGACTCCGCCTCCGTGTAGGGCGGGAGGACTCTGTAGTAGATGAGGACTGTGTAGCACGGGACGACTCCGCCTCCGTGTAGGGCGGGAGGACTCTGTAGTAGATGAGGACTGTGTAGCACGGGACGACTCCGCCTCCGTGTAGGGCGGGAGGACTCTGTAGTAGATGAGGACTGTGTAGCACGGGACGACTCCGCCTCCGTGTAGGGCGGGAGGACTCCGCCTCCGTGCTCCACAGTCGGGAGGACTATGTGCGGGAGGCGGAGTCCTCCCGCACACAGTACACAGGTAGAGCGGGAGGACTGTGTGCAGCACGAGAGGACTCCATGCAACACATGACTTGACCTCCGTGTAGCACAGTGTCCGAACACACAGCGCGCTACACCGAGGACCTGGCCTCCGTGTAACGACCTGCTGGCCGCACAACAGCACGAGGAGTGAGGAGGCGTAATGCTGTCCACCACTGTTACCATGCCAACGCCAGTCAGTATAAAGAAGTCCCAATGAAACGTGCTGAACGGCAGACCAGCTGGGTAGATTCCCGACACCTGAGGAGTATGCAGCTATCAGTACCGGGATGAACTGGAGGAGGGCGAGCGGTGTCGCCCGCCCCCTGTAGCGGACGTGATCGTGTGTACTGTGCTGTTTAATGTCGCGACCTTCGATGATGCCAGTGTTCGTGCAATGACTCAAAACAGAGCTTAGCGGTGGATATTTTATGGCGCGTGGGTACCTTCCCCTCCCATGTCTGTTGCGATCGCGTTGTTTACTCGATGCGCAGTCTCTGTATATTGTACTTGACTGATGCTGGTAACAATGTTCAGTGTTATCGCGGGTACAGGCAGCTGCCAGCGTGGGTGGTGTGTCCTGTTCTTTTCCCCAGTGATAGGGACGGGAGACGAGACGAGATGTTAACACATTAATAGTGCATTATTTATTAGATGATTGACAGCAGATTCTTTATTTTATTTCAGGATTGATTATTTTGTTGTTTGTAGATAGTAGGGTACTTTGTGATGTGTTTTGTTTGTATTACTTTGTGTCGTCTCTGAATCTCTGCTATGTACCTGTTTTCTCAGTATTATACTCGGCCCCTACGAGGTCACTTTACAGACACAGCTCTATTGTATCTCATTGTATCCCTTGTTTTCATACGTTACCTTATATGCCGACCCAGGGTTGGTCCAATGCCCATCTCTCAGTGGTTGGTCCAATGCCCCATCTCCCAGTGGTGATCAGCGAGCTCTCTTTATTGACGACGGGTGCGTCATTTCCAGTTGCCACTGAACAAACTGACCAATTCGATGACGCGCTTGGCGGGCGATAAGTTTGGTCGCGGGTGTCAGTTCTCAGAAATCTGTCTACCTCGCTGGCTGGGAGCTCGCTTCCCTGAATTTATACATGCTTACCGCTGCCAGGCGATGTGCCAATTTAGCATCCAGTATTTTGTAGAAGTTTATTTCCATGATCAATTTAACGGTTAGTTTAACAAACACTATGGTCTCATCTGCTCTGAACTTTGAGATGCTGATATCACATTCACAGCTAGTCACATGTTCTAGTCAAATGCTCTTGTTTCTGATCTCTGTTTGTCGCTGTTTTGCTGTCGTGGCCAAATACAGAACGAAAAATAGCATTATCTTTCGCCTCTCACAAAGCAAACTGGCCGCACCGTCGCGTTGTACCGACACGACCTGACCGTCGCGGCCAAGACCAACACGGCCGTGTCGGCGCCCTGACGTCGGCTGTCCGGTGCTCGTTCGGCGGATTTTCTCTCTTCTCCGGCCGCGGCGGCGGCGGCGCCGCGTCTCGTCTGAGCTGGACTGACTGTCTGTACAGCCCGGCAGACTGGCTGTCTGTCTTCGCTCCACTGCTGCTGCTGACGACTGGTGCCGGCTGCGGACGTTACTCGGCGGCGGCGCGGCTGCGGCGAAACACCAGGGTGCGCGGTAGCGGCGCCCCCGCCGCCGCCGGCGCCCCCGCCCCCGCCGCCGGCCGCTGCTGCGGCGGCTGGTCCTCCCCCGCCTCCTCATCTCCGCCGGCCGCCGCCCCCGCGCCCGCCGGCACCGGCGACTCCGAGTCCCGCAGCCGTCGGCTCGAGTATTTCCCCATGCCGGGCCGGTAGATTGTGAGGGACGGACGGTCCTGCGAACGAATGTGTAAACATACGTATTACGGCGAACTCCATACCGGGAGTTCCCGACAATCACGTTACCATAGCAACGAACGTTCCGTTATACTGTTGTATTCAATATTAATCTCGAACTATTTTACCAGTATTTTTTAGTTATTTATATTTTCATATTTGTACAAAAAGCGGTAATTGTTCATAAGTTTTACTGTAAATTCAACTTCTTTACATATTAAGCAACCAATCTGGTAGAAGAAGTTGATCTCGGAGCTAAATTCAACAGAGCGATAGTGTCGCTGTTGTTCTAATGTAATGCGCACAACTCTAAATAAATATTTGGTGGACCGGGGAAGCGAGAATTGATAGGCCTATCCTTTTCAGCAATGACCTTCGAAATGACAGCCGTACTTTTAGAAACGGTGATAAACGGACAAAAGTGCGACAAAACAACGCCACAATGCGACAAATGAGCGCATTCATTTCGTCAGAAAACGGCATTATTCCGTCCGAGCCACAACTGAATTCATTCCATTATTGGCAATGCCAGGGTCAAAACAAAGGATCCTCCATTTTGATCATAAACAAACGACATGCTTTTTCAAAATAACTCTGAACACAGCCTATCCGCTCATAACAGCGGTGATCAAACAGGGCCGGCCGGCCGGCCATCCTCACCTTATTCTTCAGTCCGGTCTTGGAGCGCTCCGCCTTGGTGTCCTTGCGCTCCTTCCTGACGTCAGGGGAGTCCCGTTTGCCCGGGGACTGTTTGGCCGTGTGGGAGGAGGAGGAGGAGGCGGCGTCCCCGCCGGCCCTGGTCTCGGAGGACCACTCAGAGCGGTCCTTCCCCTCAGCAGCGCGGTCCCGACCCTCCTTCCCGCCAGCCGCCGACACCTCCGTACTGGGGGGACACAGCCCGACCAGTCAGCCTTCCCGCCGACACCTCCGTACTGGGGGATCACAGCCCGACCAGTCAGCCATCCCGCCGACACCTCCGTACTGGGGAACACAGCCCGACCAGTCAGCCTTCCCGCCGACGCCTCCGTACTGGGGGAACACAGCCCGACCAGTCAGCCTTCCCGCCGACACCTCCGTACTGGGGAACACAGCCCGACCAGTCAGCCTTCCCGCCGACACCTCCGTACTGGAGAACACAGTCCGACCAGTCAGCCTTCCCGCCGACACCTCCGTACTGGGGGCACACAGCCCGACCAGTCAGCCTTCCCGCCGACACCTCCGTACTGGGGGATCACAGCCCGACCAGTCAGCCTTCCCGCCGACACATCCGTACTGGGGAACACAGCCCGACCAGTCAGCCTTCCCGCCGACACCTCCGTACTGGGGGAACACAGCCCGACCAGTCAGCCTTCCCGCCGACACCTCCGTACTGGGGAACACAGTCCGACCAGTCAGCCTTCCCGCCGACACCTCCGTACTGGGGAACACAGCCCGACCAGTCAGCCTTCCCGCCGACACCTCCGTACTGGGGAACACAGTCCGACCAGTCAGCCTTCACGCCGACACCTCCGTACTGGGGAACACAGCCCGACCAGTCAGCCTTCCCGCCGACACCTCCGTACTGGGGAACACAGCCCGACCAGTCAGCCTTCCCGCCGACACCTCCTTACTGGGGGACACAGCCCGACCAGTCAGCCTTCCCGCCGACACCTCCGTACTGGGGAACACAGTCCGACCAGTCAGCCTTCCCGCCGACACCTCCGTACTGGGGGAAGATAGCCCGACCAGTCAGCCTTCCCGCCGACACCTCCGTACTGGGGAACACAGTCCGACCAGTCAGCCTTCCCGCCGACACCTCCGTACTGGGGAACACAGTCCGACCAGTCAGCCTTCCCGCCGACACCTCCGTACTGGAACACAGCCCGACCGGTCAGCCTTCCCGCCGACACCTCCGTACTGGGGAACACAGTCCGACCAGTCAGCCTTCCCGCCGACACCTCCGTACTGGGGAACACAGTCCGACCAGTCAGCCTTCCCGCCGACACCTCCGTACTGGGGGATCACAGCCCGACCAGTCAGCCTTCCCGCCGACACATCCGTACTGGGGAACACAGCCCGACCAGTCAGCCTTCCCGCCGACACCTCCGTACTGGGGGAACACAGCCCGACCAGTCAGCCTTCCCGCCGACACCTCCATACTGGGGAACACAGTCCGACCAGTCAGCCTTCCCGCCGACACCTCCGTACTGGGGGAACACAGCCCGACCAGTCAGCCTTCCCGCCGACACCTCCGTACTGGGGGGACACAGCCCGACCAGAACACAGCCCGACCAGTCAGCCTTCCCGCCGACACCTCCGTACTGGGGAACACAGCCCGACCAGTCAGCCTTCCCGCCGACACCTCCTTACTGGGGGAACACAGTCCGACCAGTCAGCCTTCCCGCCGACACCTCCATACTGGGGAACACAGCCCGACCAGTCAGCCTTCCCGCCGACACCTCCGTACTGGGGAACACAGCCCGACCAGTCAGCCTTCCCGCCGACACCTCCTTACTGGGGGAACACAG
The DNA here is from genome assembly GCA_036785665.1 of Chirona hameri. NCBI lineage: Eukaryota > Metazoa > Arthropoda > Thecostraca > Balanomorpha > Balanidae > Chirona > Chirona hameri. The sequence goes on from JAXIVJ010006519.1 coordinate 44,009, forward strand.
TCCGACCAGTCAGCCTTCCCGCCGACACCTCCTTACTGGGGGAACACAGCCCGACCAGTCAGCCTTCCCGCCGACACCTCCGTACTGGGGGATCACAGCCCGACCAGTCAGCCTTCCCGCCGACACCTCCGTACTGGGGGATCACAGCCCGACCAGTCAGCCTTCCCGCCGACACCTCCGTACTGGGGGAACACAGCCCGACCAGTCAGCCTTCCCGCCGACACCTCCGTACTGGGGAACACAGTCCGACCAGTCAGCCTTCCCGCCGACACCTCCGTACTGGGGGACACAGCCCGACCAGTCAGTCTTCCCGCCGACACCTCCGTACTGGAGAACACAGCCCAACCAGTCAGCCTTCCCGCCGACACCTCCGTACTGGGGAACACAGCCCGACCAGTCAGCCTTCCCGCCGACACCTCCGTACTGGGGGACACAGCTCGACCAGTCAGCCTTCCCGCCGACACCTCCGTACTGGGGGGACACAGCCCGACCAGAACACAGCCCGACTAGTCAGCCTTCCCGCCGACACCTCCGTACTGGGGGATCACAGCCCGACCAGTCAGCCTTCCCGCCGACACCTCCGTACTGGGGATCACAGCCCGACCAGTCAGCCTTCCCGCCGACACCTCCGTACTGGGGGAGCACAGCCCGACCAGTCAGCCTTCCCGCCGACACCTCCGTACTGGGGGATCACAGCCCGACCAGTCAGCCTTCCCGCCGACACCTCCGTACTGGGGGAACACAGCCCGACCAGTCAGCCTTCCCGCCGACACCTCCGTACTGGGGAACACAGCTCGACCAATCAGCGGCTGTGACGAACCGGGCTCTATACCAGGCCGTGATCGCACCACGGTTATCTCCGACTCAGCAGACCAGCTGATCGCAGCAGCACGGTGCTACACCTAGCATTGATTCGGCACACTACACCCCAGTCAGCATACGTCTTACCGTAACATAAAACTGCTACACCCTTAATCTTGCCTTATTCTCTCGTACCAGAACGTACCTGGATTCGGAGGATCGCGCCTTCCTCTCGGTCCTCTTCTTCCTCTCCTCCCAGTCGCTGTCCTTCCGCCGCTCCTCCCGGCTGTACGTCCTCGTCTTTTCCTCCCTCCTCGGCTTCTCCCGGACTTCGTCCTTCCACCGGTCCTCCTTGTGGGAAGACTTCTCTCTGGTGTCATCTTTCCGCCGCTCTTCTCTGTCTTTGCGTTTGTACTTGTCCTCTTTATCACTTTTGGAAGTCTCCTTTACATGTTTCTCCTTTGTGTATTCCTTCACATATTTGTCTTTTGGCTTATCGTCATGCTTTTCATACCTTTTCGCGGCTAGGCCATCGTCACGCTTTCGATCTTTCTCTTCTTCCCGAATTGTCTGCAGAGAAAACAACATTTCCTGAATAACATGACGTCACTTTGAACACACGGATGGTCAGAAAGGTTCTTCAGGGGAGGGAGAAAGGTGAAGGATCAATGTTGAAAGGTGGGTTTATATTAGAGGTGCCACCTTTCTACCCGCTTACCCACGAGACGTGGGTAGTTACTACCCACGTGGGTAGTTGTGGGTAGCACAAGCAATCATTTGGCTGAATTGGTTAGTTGGCAGGTAGCAGAATTTTCAACTTTTCAAAAAAGGACAGTTTTAAACCTTATTTCAGTGACTGCGCTTTCATTTCAGCAATATCATTCAAGTTTATTGCATGAATTTGCATAATTTAAAGTTTTTTTCTAATTTTCTTCAATCTCAAAATAGTACAATTTATGTTGAGGGTAGTTGTGGGTAGTTGACAGCTTATTTGAGCACGTGTGTAGTGATGGGTAGTGGTGGGTAGTTGACAGCTTAGTTGAGCACGTGTGTAGTGATGGGTAGTTGAGAAATGTTTGCGGCGCGGCGCGGGTAGTCACAGGGCTGAAAAGTGGCAGCTCTAGTTTATATCGATGCTTTAATTTGAAGGTTAATCCCAATGACCAGGCTGATGGACATTGACGCTATCATACAACAAACGAAATTGGTGTCGGAAAAGTTTTCTCAAAACTAGGGTGGCCTGAACTGAGAAGCGTCCATATTGCCAAATGGCATGACACACAATGCATGCTGTATACCAGTAAGGCGCCGTAGTTGGCGATGGACGAGCGAGCGCGAAGGAAATGTATGCGGAATTTCAACTCGATCGGGCAAGTAGTTTCTGAGATACGAAAAAGGGTGCGCACGTGCGCCAACCTTTGACTCGTGGGAAAGTGGGGGCTGAGAGGCCCCTAATCACACACCATATTTGAACACAATCGGCGCAGCCGTTCCTGAGATACAGAGTAGGGGTGTGCACGTGCGCACGTGCAGAGGCACCCCACCCCCGACTTGTGGAAAGGCGGCGGCTGAGAGGCCCCTAACCACACACCATATTTGAACACAATCGGCTCAGCCGTTCCTGAGATACAGAATAGGGGTGTGCACGTGCGCACGTGCAGAGGCACCCCACCCCCGACTTGTGGAAAGGCGGCGGCTGAGAGGCCCCTAACCACACACCATATTTGAACACAATCGGCTCAGCCGTTCCTGAGATACAGAATAGGGATGTGCACGTGCGCACGTGCAGAGGCACCCCACCCCCGACTTGTGGGAAACTGGCGGATGAGAGGTCCCTAACCACACACGAAATTTGCACAAAATCTGTCTAACCGTTGCGGAGTTATTGTGAGAAAACACTTTTCAACACCCCTCACGCGCCACGCGCCACGCGCCACGCGCCACGCGCAGTGGTAGTCACCCACATGAGTCGGCACTGGTCTCAAACAGGGTAGGTTAGATGGGGCTGCTCAGCAAAGAAGTCCGCTTGTCAATCGGACGTGCGGTTGCAGAGATATGAGCTTCTCAAAAGCGTCGCCACGGGTCGGGCCGGGCCGGGTCGCTCATATTCAGATTTGTCCCATATACCACGGAAGAACTAGCGAGTGCTTTGCGCTCGCTCGTAATCAGACTAGGTGTTGGGGACAACACTTCATAGTTTGGTTTACTAAAAGGAAATGCTCCACACCTTTGACGATTCCTTGCTTTCATATCGGGTTTTCTCCCTCGTCTCTCGCTTCTCCTTGGCCATCAGCTTTTCTCTGGCTTTCCGGGTCTCCTCTTTCCTCCGCTCCAGTTCCCTACGGCGTCTTTCATCTTTCTTTTCGGCCCTCCTCTTGCAAACGAATGTCACCAGCGGTGTTACGACAATGCCGGCCTCTGCAAAAGTCGGTCAAGTGAGGCAACTACCAATCATCTCGAGTTTTACTTTATCCAGACATACTGGCATCAACGCACTGTGAGATATGGCAAGAGAATGATAAACTGTTTCATGTTCCTCACCATACTACGATTACTGAATTGATTCATAACAAATGACATGTTCTTGAACTATAGCAGTCACACAACATATTAACAGGTTAAAATAACCACGGACAAAGTTTAAAGTTATCACTTTCCGTGTCTGTGTTGCCACCTCACCTTTCAGCTCGCTGTGCCGCTTCTCTATCTCCTCGAGCGTCTGCTCCCAGCTGGGCGCCGGGTCCGACTCGGGCTGCTCGCAGGCGGCCAGGAACGCCTGGTAGTCGGCGTCCTCCAGGAGCGTGCCGCTCTTGGCGTCCGGCTTCCGGCTGCGGCGCCGCGGCGTGCGCTGGTACGGAGCGAACTCCACCACGGCTGGGAACTCGAACCCTGGCGACACACACACAGCGTGCGCTGGAACGGAGCGAACTCCACCACGGCTGGGAACTCGAACCCTGGCGACACACACACACAGGCGTGCGCTGGTACGGAGCGAACTCCACCACGGCTGGGAACTCGAACCCTGGCGACACACACACAGCGTGCGCTGGTACGGAGCGAACTCCACCACGGCTGGGAACTCGAACCCTGGCGACACACACACAGCGTGCGCTGGTACGGAGCGAACTCCACCACGGCTGGGAACTCGAACCCTGGCGACACACACACAGCGTGCGCTGGTACGGAGCGAACTCCACCACGGCTGGGAACTCGAACCCTGGCGACACACACACAGCGTGCGCTGGTACGGAGCGAACTCCACCACGGCTGGGAACTCGAACCCTGGCGACACACACACAGCGTGCGCTGGTACGGAGCGAACTCCACCACGGCTGGGAACTCGAACCCTGGCGACACACACACAGCGTGCGCTGGTACGGAGCGAACTCCACCACGGCTGGGAACTCGAACCCTGGCGACACACACACACAAACACACAGTCACAGGAACAGGGTACTGGACCACTGCTGCCACAGTCACAGTCACAGGTACCGGGTACTGGACCACTGCTGCCACACACAGTCACAGGTACAGGGTACTGGACCACTGCTGCCACACACACAGTCACAGGAACAGGGTACTGGACCACTGCTGCCACACATACAGTCACAGGTACAGGGTACTGGACCACTGCTGCCACACACACAGTCACAGGTACTGGGTACTGGACCACTGCTGCCACAGTCACAGTCACAGGTACCGGGTACTGGACCACTGCTGCCACACACAGTCACAGGTACAGGGTACTGGACCACTGCTGCCACACACACAGTCACAGGTACAAGGTACTGGACCACTGCTGCCACACACACAGTCACAGGTACAAGGTACTGGACCACTGCTGCCACACACACAGTCACAGGTACAAGGTACTGGACCACTGCTGCCACACACACAGTCACAGGTACAGGGTACTGGACCACTGCTGCCACACACACAGTCACAGGTACAGGGTACTGGACCACTGCTGCCACACACACAGTCACAGGTACAGGGTACTGGACCACTGCTGCCACACACAGTCACAGGTACAAGGTACTGGACCACTGCTGCCACACACACAGTCACAGGTACAGGGTACTGGACCACTGCTGCCACACACACAGTCACAGGTACAGGGCTGCTTGAGTGGAGCCACAAACTCACTCGATATGTAAGGTGCCCTACAGCCCCAACAGCTCCCGCGTATTCCTGCTGAAGTTGGGCGTTGAGGCGCGCCGCGACTGAACCAGTTTGGTACATTAAACACGGAACAAAACTAACATTTCTTGCGATATCAAAAATATATAATCTAACACAAGCACAAAGTCTTACAATTAACCACGCCTGTGAGCGTACCACCTTCCTTCACTGCCTAAACAAAGCACTGCATTTATAACTCAGCGCAGTAAGCTGGCCACTGAAGCAAGAGCAGTTCGTCACATACCCTGCTGATCGACAAACACGTATCCGTCGAATCTGTCCCGGAACGTCATGATGTCGTCCATGTTGAGGAAGTTGATGTAGGCGCGAGAGAAGGCGTGCGGCGCCAGGCCCGGGTCGGCCGGCACGAAGCACAGGTAGTCGTGGTCGGGCAGGGGCGCCACCTGCTCGGCGAACGTGTCCGCCGCCATGTCCGGCGGCAGACGCCGGATCACCACCTGACGAGCACACGGACACACACATCGAGTGTCAATACCAGTCTCCAGACGCCGGATCACCACCTGACCAACACACACGGACACACACATCGAGTGTCAATACCAGTCCCCAGACGCCGGATCACCACCTGACGAACACACGCAGACACACACATCGAGTGTCAATACCAGTCCCCAGACGCCGGATCACCACCTGACGAGCACACGGACACACACATCGAGTGTCAATACCAGTCCCCAGACGCCGGATCACCACCTGACCAACACACAGACACACACATCGAGTGTCAATACCAGTCCCCAGACGCCGGATCACCACCTGACCAACACACGGACACACACATCGAGTGTCAATACCAGTCCCCAGACGCCGGATCACCACCTGACCAACACACACGGACACACACATCGAGTTTCAATACCAGTCCCCAGACGCCGGATCACCACCTGACCAACACACGGACACACACATCGAGTGTCAATACCAGTCCCCAGACGCCGGATCACCACCTGACCAACACACACGGACACACACATCGAGTGTCAATACCAGTCCCCAGACGCCGGATCACCACCTGACCAACACACGGACACACACATCGAGTGTCAATACCAGTCCCCAGACGCCGGATCACCACCTGACGAGCACACGGACACACACATCGAGTGTCAATACCAGTCCCCAGACGCCGGATCACCACCTGGCGAACACACGGACACACACATCGAGTGCCAATACCAGTCCCCAGACGCCGGATCACCACCTGACCAACACACGGACACACACATCGAGTGTCAATACCAGTCCCCAGACGCCGGATCACCACCTGACGAGCACACGGACACACACATCGAGTGTCAATACCAGTCCCCAGACGCCGGATCACCACCTGACGAACACACGCAGACACACACATCGAGTGTCAATACCAGTCCCCAGACGCCGGATCACCACCTGACGAGCACACGGACACATCGAGTGTCAATACCAGCCCCCAGACGCCGGATCACCACCTGGCGAACACACGGACACACACATCGAGTGCCAATACCAGTCCCCAGACGCCGGATCACCACCTGACGAACACACGGACATACACATCGAGTGTCAATACCAGTCCCCAGACGCCGGATCACCACCTGACGAGCACACGGACACACACATCGAGTGTCAATACCAGTCCACAGACGCCGGATCACCACCTGACCAACACACACGGACACACACATCGAGTGTCAATACCAGTCCCCAGACGCCGGATTACCACCTGACCAACACACAGACACACACATCGAGTGTCAATACCAGTCCCCAGACGCCGGATCACCACCTGACGAACACACGGACACACATCGAGTGTCAATACCAGTCCCCAGACGCCGGATCACCACCTGACGAACACACGCAGACACACACATCGAGTGTCAATACCAGTCCCCAGACGCCGGATCACCACCTGACCAACACACACGGACACACACATCGAGTGTCAATACCAGTCCCCAGACGCCGGATCACCACCTGACGAGCACACGGACACACACATCGAGTGTCAATACCAGTCCCCAGACGCCGGATCACCACCTGACGAGCACACGGACACACACATCGAGTGTCAATACCAGTCCCCAGACGCCGGATCACCACCTGACGAGCACACGGACACACACATCGAGTGTCAATACCAGTCCCCAGACGCCGGATCACCACCTGACGAACACACGCAGACACACACATCGAGTGTCAATACCAGTCCCCAGACGCCGGATCACCACCTGACCAACACACGCAGACACACACATCGAGTGTCAATACCAGTCCCCAGACGCCGGATCACCACCTGACGAGCACACGCAGACACACACATCGAGTGTCAATACCAGTCCCCAGACGCCGGATCACCACCTGACGAACACACACGGACACACACATCGAGTGTCAATACCAGTCCCCAGACGCCGGATCACCACCTGACCAACACACACGGACACACACATCGAGTGTCAATACCAGTCCCCAGACGCCGGATCACCACCTGACGAGCACACGCAGACACACACATCGAGTGTCAATACCAGTCCCCAGACGCCGGATCACCACCTGACGAACACACACGGACACACACATCGAGTGTCAATACCAGTCCCCAGACGCCGGATCACCACCTGACGAGCACACGGACACATCGAGTGTCAATACCAGTCCCCAGACACCGGATCACCACCTGACGAGCACACGGACACACACATCGAGTGTCAATACCAGTCCCCAGACGCCGGATCACCACCTGACCAACACACACGGACACACACATCGAGTGTCAATACCAGTCCCCAGACGCCGGATCACCACCTGACCAACACACACGGACACACACACCGAGTGTCAATACCAGTCCCCAGGCGACGGATCACCACCTGACGAACACACGCAGACACACACATCGAGTGTCAATACCAGTCCCCAGACGCCGGATCACCACCTGACGAGCACACGGACACACACATCGAGTGTCAATACCAGTCCCCAGACGCTGGATCACCACCTGACCAGCACACGGACACACACATCGAGTGTCAATACCAGTCCCCAGACGCCGGATCACCACCTGACCAACACACGGACACACACATCGAGTGTCAATACCAGTCCCCAGACGCCGGATCACCACCTGACCAACACACGGACACACACATAGAGTGTCAATACCAGTCCCCAGACGCCGGATCACCACCTGACGAGCACACGGACACACACATCGAGTGTCAATACCAGTCCACAGACGCCGGATCACCACCTGACCAACACACACGGACACATCGAGTGTCAATACCAGTCCCCAGACGCCGGATCACCACCTGACCAGCACACACGGACACACACATCGAGTGTCAATACCAGTCCCCAGACGCCGGATCACCACCTGACCAACACACACGGACACACACATCGAGTGTCAATACCAGTCCCCAGACGCCGGATCACCACCTGACCAACACACACGGACACACACATCGAGTGTCAATACCAGTCCCCAGGCGACGGATCACCACCTGACGAACACACGCAGACACACACATCGAGTGTCAATACCAGTCCCCAGACGCCGGATCACCACCTGACGAGCACACGGACACACACATTGAGTGTCAATACCAGTCCCCAGACGCCGGATCACCACCTGACCAACACACACGGACACACACATCGAGTGTCAATACCAGTCCCCAGACGCCGGATCACCACCTGACCAACACACACGGACACACACATCGAGTGTCAATACCAGTCCCCAGACGCCGGATCACCACCTGACCAACACACACGGACACATCGAGTGCCAATACCAGTCCCCAGACGCCGGATCACCACCTGACGAGCACACGGACACACACATCGAGTGTCAATACCAGTCCCCAGACGCCGGATCACCACCTGACCAACACACGGACACACACATCGAGTGTCAATACCAGTCCCCAGACGCCGGATCACCACCTGACCAGCACACGCAGACACATCGAGTGTCAATACCAGTCCACAGACGCCGGATCACCACCTGACGAGCACACGGACACACACATCGAGTGTCAATACCAGTCCCCAGACGCCGGATCACCACCTGACCAGCACACGCAGACACACACATCGAGTGTCAATACCAGTCCACAGCCGCCAGATCACCACCTGACCAACACACACGGACACACACATCGAGTGTCAATACCAGTCCCCAGACGCCGGATCACCACCTGACCAACACACGGACACACACATCGAGTGTCAATACCAGTCCACAGACGCCGGATCACCACCTGACGAACACACGGACACACATCGAGTGTCAATACCAGTCCCCAGACGCCGGATCACCACCTGACCAACACACGGACACACACATCGAGTGTCAATACCAGTCCCCAGACGCCGGATCACCACCTGACGAACACACGCAGACACACACACATCGAGTGTCAATACCAGTCCCCAGACGCCGGATCACCACCTGACCAACACACGGACACACACATCGAGTGTCAATACCAGTCCCCAGACGCCGGATCACCACCTGACGAGCACACGCAGACACACACATCGAGTGTCAATACCAGTCCCCAGACGCCGGATCACCACCTGACCAACACACGCAGACACATCGAGTGTCAATACCAGTCCCCAGACGCCGGATCACCACCTGACCAACACACACGGACACACACATCGAGTGTCAATACCAGTCCCCAGACGCCGGATCACCACCTGACCAACACACACGGACACACACATCGAGTGTCAATACCAGTCCCCAGACGCCGGATCACCACCTGACGAGCACACGGACACACACATCGAGTGTCAATACCAGTTCCCAGACGCCGGATCACCACCTGACCAACACACGGACACACACATCGAGTGTCAATACCAGTCCCCAGACGCCGGATCACCACCTGACGAACACACGCAGACACACGTCCAGTTCATATATATCAGCTTACGTAATATGCACTAGTACTCCAGGATTTCCAGTATGGTCATGCATTTTGTTTTGCAATAACATGACGTGATATCTTAGATAATTTCACCGGCAAATAACAACAGAAATACAAGGAGAAGTAAGTGGAGCTTGCCAGGCGTGACTGTGCTCACTGCCCTAAGGTTCCTGTCTCTCATTGACAGCCGAGACTCCCGAGAGGTAGCCCGCTGATTGGCTGTCGATCGAAGGCAGCATCCTAATTGGCTGGAGAGTAGTGACGTCGTAATGGGCTTAGTGAGACACCCGGGGGAAAACATGGCCACGGTCGAGGTCGGAATGGAGACAAAAACGACAACCGAGATCGAGGTCAGGGTGAATACCAAAACGAGACCCAACTGGGATCGGAACAAAATATATTACAATATTTACGGGAATATTTCTACGTAAGGGATTTTGCCAAACTATAGACCACATACTATGATGGTGATTTTCGGTATTAACCTGTTTCGACTATCCAGTGCCACCATAAGCAAAATGCCATTTAGAGATGACTATGCTGCGTGGGAAAACGTAACAATTACATGGGGGATAGACGCAAATGTAGGTATTTTGGCCTTCGGGCGTGGATAAATGGCGCCTACTAAAATATTCCCATGCACTCTAAGGAAGAATGGATGGGGCATTCCTTGACATTTCAACAGGGGGTTGTACGCCTCTCGAGTTTGTTTTATGATTCCTCGTCTACGTCACTGATGGCCTAGAACACGTTCGTCAGAGAGGTAAATATCTAAACCCAATGGTTCGGGAGTTTTGAGATCTTGGGAAATTTCACCAGCTTCAATATGCAGACAATCGTTGAGGACTATTTTTCCAAAAATAAACCTGATAAATGGGTCCAAATAATACTCCCCGTAATTAAGACCCACTTGGCTGTGGGAGGTTCCCGAAAAAAGTTAGACCTGAAAGTTCCTACCGGACCAAAAAACTGGAAATGTTGATTTCTGCTGGACAAAAATTGAAATTCTGATTTCCAAATGGTCCTAAACGCCAATTGTTGTGTTGTAAGGGCAAAGGTAGGGATAATGAGGGCACTGTGGAAAAATAGTTCCAAAGCCGCCGCTAGGTGTCTCCGCGAGCCGGATACGTTCACCCCGGCGGCCGGCTCCCACGCAACGGCACGGTAGCGCGGTGCACCTCTGTTAGCAAGGAGTGGTGGAGGGGCAGGGTGTATAATTTTTAGTTCCTTTTGTAATAAATATGTCCAGTGTCCAGTGGGAATGCAGGTATCTATTTTGGATGTTTACCCTTCCATGAGCACGAGGCATCTGAAAGGTCTCTTGATCTTGCGGTGCAAAAACAACAGGGAAGAGATCGATCTCATTTAAATATAAATACATAAGAACATGGCGCGGTCGGGTGATCGTCTCTGTGCCTACTGAGGAGATCTGATCGTCTCTGTACCTACTGAGATCTGATCGTCTCGGTGCCTATTGAGGAGATCTGATCGTCTCGGTGCCTACTGAGGAGATCTGATCGTCTCTGTGCCTACTGAGGAGATCTGATCGTCTCGGTGCCTACTGAGATCTGATCGTATCGGTGCCTACTGAGGAGATCTGATCGTCTGATCGTCTGATCTGATAGTCTCTGTGCCTACGGAGGAGACCTGATCGTCTGATCGTCTGATCTGATCGTCTCTGTGCCTACTGAGGAGATCTGATCGTCTCGGTGCCTACTGAGGAGATCTGATCGTCTGATCGTCTGATCTGATCGTCTCTGTGCCTGCATCGTCTCAGCGTGAGTGATCAGCGCGGTGACGTCAGTTTTTCTCTCGTCTGGACACTAGCGATGGAGGACGACGACTCGACACAGCACGGCGCCGCGGAATCGAGCGATGGAGGACGACGCCTCGACACAGCACGGCGCCGCGGAATCGAGCGATGGAGTACGACTCGACACAGCACGGCGCCGCGGAATCGAGCGATGGAGGACGACGCCTCGACACAGCACGGCGCCGCGGAATCGAGCGATGGAGGACGACGCCTCGGCACAGCACGGCGCCGCGGAATCGACGCCCACGGACATCCAGCTGCTGGCGTCGCCTGGATGTCCGTGGTGAAACATAATAAAATCAAATGACGAAAAATTATATCAGCAAGTGAAAAGCGTCTCTTATTTCCCTTAGAGCGATGACAAAAGTGGTATTGATTTGCACTCCAAGGCTTGAATGTCTGCACCACGCTGCAGGTCGCGGTGGGAGTCGCCTCGCGCCGCGCCGGTGTGTGGACGCGGCGCCGGCGCTCCGTCCCTTCCCTCTGACCCGGCCGGCGGCCTGTCCTGTGCGAGAGACTGCGCGAGCGTGTGAGTGCTTGCGTGGAGCCAATCTGGATCGAACCAACACCTGTACTGTACTGAGTACTGACACAGCAGTACGGGTTTGTATCGTACAGACGCCATGAATGTTGGGACGGACCGTCAGTGAGGAGCCGTGAGCACCAGTGAGGACCGGGCGGTGTGACATGTACTGACTGGATCGGTAGGGACCAGCCGTCTGTCTCCGGTGACACCATGCTGCTGCTCCGGACACCGTCCAACGTGGCCTGTCACGGCGCATCGTGCTGCTTGCCGTCGTCCGCGCCCTGGTGCAACCAGCGATAATTCCGGCTCGGCTCTCACCGGCCGGACGCGTTGGTCCTCGTGACCTTGACCCTGACACGGCGTCAGCTGATCGTGCTCCGGGAGCGGAGCCGTCGCCGCCGGACGACCAATCAGCGAGCTCCGAACGCCACACGCGCCGGACCGGGCGCGGCAGGCGCGCGTCCAGTGCCCGCCACCGGGGGAGCAGGGGCGGCTGACACCGGAACGTGTCTTCAGCAGCTCAACTGAGGTCACTCCTCTCAGTCTCATCAACATCCGGCATCAACAGACACCATTGCATCAGCATCAACATGCTCGACTCGCAGCAGCACCGTGTGTTAATGGACGTGGGTAAATGGGTGTTGTATCTGCGTATGTGCGTGTGTATCTATATATCTGGTGTTGTATCTGCGTGTGTGTGATTACCTATTTTCCCCCGTCCGTCGTTTTAGCCACTGCACTGACGAGAGGCCGTAGTAGCCACGAGTCCGTCGTGGATGGCTTTAATATACGTCTGAATCTGAAGGTCGTCCAACTCTCCCTGTTCTTGTCAATCGTTTCACACAACGCAGGACAGTAGAAACACAAACCTTTGTTGGTGGCTGCTTATTCTTGTCCTTGGAACTTGAATAGGACTTCTTCTCACTATGTGAACCACCCTTTATCGCCATCTTCAATACAAAATAGGCACTTCTAAAATTATCACATCAATGACCTGAAAGGAAAGGAAATGATATGTTAGTAAACATCAATATTCAAAACCACTCAATAAGATACTGGTAAAAACAACAGATTATGGTCTCTGGGAGTGAATAAGTTGTGTGAGTAGTGACTAACTCCCAGATTTAAAAACCCTTACCACTGAAATCAAGCCATTATTTCACGAAGGAGCATGTGTCAGTGATTTGATTGCAACAGCTACAGACAATTTAAAGAGGTGGGATCATCACCAGATTCTGCCTTGGATGACCATGTCACCTTGTTCACTGGGCCTTCATACATGCTCAGTATTTTTCTTACATCTCATGAAGGCACCAACTAAGCTGCATATATCAGAGACCCTTTTTATTAAGCCCTTTTCACATTTAAGCTGGTTGCTCCTGAGATGGCTAGACTTGTTCCATATGAAAGCTTACATTCTTCACAATGTCATTCTGTCTGATGCTAGAATTGGTGATAGAGGTTGCATTTAATTGTTGTTTAGATTATACATTGGTATTGGAATATTTAACTAAGATAGCTTTGCATTGAACACTAATAAAAAAGGCTATTCCAGACATAATCAGAGTTAAGGGGAGATACCTAATGGCTTTCAACTTTTTGTTTTCTTCTGCATGATCTTATGCCACTTGTACCTTGCAAAAAATATGAAATCTCAGTTTGGATATAAGACATAAAGACATAAAAGACATAAAAGAAAAGTGCAACGAAGAGCCTCTTGGGCCCATCCGAGGTTGCACCCCCCCCCCCCCCCCCACCCCCACCCCACCCCCCCCCCCCCCCTCCACCAGTCTCGCCCCTTCAAATCACCTTACTCTACCTGCATAAAAGAAGGCTAATCCCACGAGTATTTATGAACTAATCCCTTCTCTGTAAAGTATTTATCTAATCTAATTTTGAAGGAAGCAAGTGTCACTGCATCAGCGACATCCCCTGGTAGCATATTCCAATGTCCTACAACCCTTCTACTGAAAAATGACTGTCGTAGCCTAGTCCTACTTTGTTTCATAATGAGTTTATGCTGATGACCTCTACCTCGAATTTCCCTATTGAACTCAAACATACCCTTTAAATATCCAGAATGCTGACTATTTACAAATTTGAAGATTTCAATTAGATCTCCTCTTAGCCTTCTATATCTAAGTGAAAACATACCCAATTTCTTTAATCTATCTTCATAAGGTAAACTACCAAGACAATTAACCATTTTTGTTGCCCTTTTTTGAACTCTTTCTAACAACCAGCAATCTTTCTCATATGTTGGAGACCAGGCTTGTACACAATACTCCAAATGTGGTCTAACGTATGCACAATACAGTTTTGTTATTACCTTTTCACTCTTGTAGGAAACATTTCTGTTAATGGCCCCTAGCATTCTAAGTGCCTTTTTCCTAGCTTCTACAACCTGGTCTGACGCTGATAGTCTATTGTTTACCACGACACCTAAATCTCTTTCCTTTTCAATCTGCTCCATTTTCTCCCCACCCATTTCATACCTATGTTTACTGCTAACCCGTCCAGCGTGCATAATCTTACATTTACTCAAATTGAATTTCATCTGCCATGCTTCAGACCACTCAACTAGCTTGTCCAGATCTGATTGAAAAACATCCTGATCATGTTTTCCTCTAATAATCCTGACAACTTTTAGATCGTCTGCAAATTTCAAGACTTTGCTGTCTATACTGTTCTCAATTGCATTCACAAATATTATAAAAAGCAATGGGCCCAGGACTGAGCCCTGTGGAACCCCACTGAGAACCTCCTTCCATTGTGATTGGCACCCATTCAATATAACCCTTTGCTGGCGTCCTGAAAGCCACGTTTCTATCCAATCCAGAATCTTGCCCCTGATCCCATGAATTTTAAGTTGCAACCCCAGTCTTGTATGGGGGACTTTGTCAAATGCTTTACTGAAATCAAGAAAAGCTACATCTAGCTGTTTACCCTGATCAAAGCTATCTGTTGCAACATCCAAAAACTCCAGAAGATTAGTTAAACAAGAACGGCCCTTCCTAAAGCCATGCTGTGTATCCTTGATGAGTTCATTTTGCTCCAAGAATTCAACAATCTTATCTTTGATGATTGATTCAAGCACCTTGCAGACTAATGAGGTCAGACTAACCGGTCTATAGTTTTCCTCTTTACTTCTATCTCCCTTTTTATGAATAGGAACAACATTTGCTCTTTTCCAATCAAGTGGAATTTTACTATCTGCGAGTGATTTATAAAATATTATGGCTAATGGAACCGACAACTCCCTTTCAGATTCTCTTAGAAGTCTAGCATGGATTTCATCAGGTCCTTCTGCCTTGTTAGGCCTTACTTTCTTTAGATATTCTAGAACAAGTTCACTACTTATGCCACCTAGCTCTCCTATAGTCTCCTCTGTCTCTGGCTCAGGCTGAAGTGCTGCAATACTACTCTGGTCCTCGATAGTAAAGACAGATTGAAACTGATCATTAAGCACTTCAACCATTTCACTGTCCTTGCTAACTAACACATCATCTACCTTAAATGGACCTATATTTTTGGAAACTGTACCGAACTTATAAAAACTGAAGAACTTCTTACTATCTGCATTACAATGTCTAGCTAAATCAAGTTCCTTTGCCCTTTTAGCTGCTCTGACCTTTTTCTTAACTGAATTTCTTGCATTCTGGTAGGCCTTCTGATTTATATCTAGTGAAGATCCCTTCAAAATGCCAAATGCACTTCTTTTAGCTTGTATAGCACTCCTTACTTCTGGGGTAAGCCAAACTGGTTTGCCCTTGGTTCTGTTACGTTTGTGCCTGAGGGGTATATGCCGATTCTGAATTTGGCTTAATCTAGCTTTGAAAACATTCCAGGCCTCACATGCATCTAAACCTGCCAACTCAACGTTCCATTTTATCTGTGCGAGGTCATTTCTAATACCATCAAAATCAGCCCGGCTGAAGTTTGGAACCATAATAAGGTTATCTTTGGGCCTCATTTCTGATGAGATATTGAATTTAACCATATTGTGATCACTGGTTCCTAGACCTTCACAAATACTTATGTCACTAACTAGATCACTGTTGTCTGAGAATACAAGGTCTAGAATGGAGCAATGTCTGGTTGGCTCTGTTACAAACTGATGCATGAAAAGCTCCTCTTCAAAGATTTGCCTATACAACCTACACTCATTTGTTTCCTCTGCTATACTTTCGTATCCTCTAAGTTAAAATCTCCCATAATAAGACACTGAGCCCGAAAGTTCCTACGTATTTCCTCACAAATATCTTGGTCTGTTTCAGCTTGGGAGTTCCTTGGAAGATTCCCTGGTCTGTAAAATGCACCTATCCTCAACCTTCCTCTGTTTCCTGTACCAATTTTAATGTCAAGCCAGATTGATTCTACTTCTTTTACTTTACTAGAATCATCAACTCTAGTAGTGCAGTACAAGCTATTTACATATACAAACACTCCGCCCCCCTGCCGTGATTCTCTGCAGTATGAGAACATGTTATACCCTTGTAACTCGAAATCCTGTAGCCTATCCATATTATACCCCTCACTAACCCATGTCTCGGTTACACAAATGATATCAGGCTTTTCAAGGGCAACATAACACTCAAACTCATCAAATTTAGACCTAATACTTTGGGCATTCAGCAGCACACATGTGATCTTATACTTTGAGCTGACTCTACTAATTCTGAGGGAATTATGATCTACTGTCCTATTCTGACATGAACTTCTACCAATGCTTACTTCCTGATGCCCTATTACTAGCGTCCCCGACCCCCCCCCCCCCCCCCCCCCCCCATCCTACCTAGTTTCCCTGAATGACACTTCTGTAGGTATCTCCCAAAGCCCTTGCCCCCTCATCCGATAAGTGAAGCCCATCCTTCATATAGTACCTACGCCACTCATAGAGGCGTAGGTACTATATGAAGGCGTAGGTACCACATATATATGCTCGCAACCTAGTGTTAGGTTGCGAGCATATGTATATCCCATAAGTCTACATAACTAAGCCCCATAGCTGAACATAAGTTCTGAACTGAGCTGTTCACAGACAGAGCTCTCGAGTACCACTCCTCACTGGCTCCACAGCGAGGGAGGATGCCAGTCACAATGACTGGTTTCCTGGACTCCTTCAACCTCTGCAGCAGGCTCCGGTACTCCGCTACTATTCTCACACTCTGCCTAGGTCCTATGTCGTTCACCCCCACCTGTAGTATAACTGTCTCCGGGCTACTCCTACCAAGTTCTGCCTCAATGACATGGCCCATATCAGCTACTCTTGCCCCTGGTTTGACTATACATCTGTCCCTCTTCCCACAGAATGTTCGCCTTAAGGGCCTTACCCTTGAGTCCCCAACCACTAAATGCTGAACCTCTTCCCTGTCACTTTCAGCTGCTGACTCTAACGCGCACTGAACCTATTTGATATTGTAACCTGCGGATGTTCCCTGGGGCTGTACTGCCTGACTCTACCCTGAACTTTTGTCCATCCCTCCTGATCCCCTTCCCTCTTCCTCCTCCAGATTCTGCTACCACCCTCCATTACCCAGCACCCCTCCTCATCCTTACTGTCTGTGGCCCTAGCATTACTTTCCACAATGTTGAGTCTCCAGAAACGTGACCCTCCAACACACTTCCAAACCCCAGCCGCACTATCCACCTTTGCCTTATCCTCCTCCCTTATGCCCCTATCAGAACTACCACTGGTCCCTGATCCTGTAGGCTCCTTTTCTGACCCCCTAACCACGATCTGCGCATACGTTCCTTGGTCAGGAGCTACACCCTCCTGCAGCTCATCTCTACACCTACACTTACTTAACTGCGCCTCAAGCTCTGCTACCCTAGCCTGGAGGGCCTCTAGCTCTGCTACCTTCGCCTGCATCCTAGTCATGTTCATTTGAATACACTAGTAACTTAGGTATATAACTTAGGTACTATGCACTTTTCAATACTTTACTAACTTAACTTAACTTTTTTTGTTTTTTTGTTTGTTTTTTCTTCTTCTAAACCTTAACTAGATCTAAGTAAAGCTAGTGACACAAATCAGCTATGAGTGCACCTAATACTAGACTAAATATCTAATCCTTAAATAAACTGAATACTAAATACACCTTAATTATCCCTAATTTTCTAAAAATATCTACTTATCCAACCCTGCAACTAATAACACAGAAATAAGACAAAGACAATTTTGGCGCACACAAGCTAGAATGAAAAGTCCTTTAAAAAGCAAGTAAGAGGTAACAGCTAACTATGAATGCTTAAAAACAATACCTAAACGATCCACAAAACTAAATATCTAATCCTTATATCTAAATCTAATGTGGTTCCTAAAAAAATACACAAAACAACAGAGCTATCCAACAGCTACTTAGCTTGTCTAAAGCGGGGTTCAGTTGTGGATAGGAACTATCTCTAATAACAATAAAAATTTGGGAAATAAACACAATTACCTACTTGAAAACAAATTATCTACAATTTTAAAGGGGAATAATACTTTTGCCACCTGTTTAAGACTTATTTACAACTTAAAATCCCTCAATAACAACTTACTACTAGGAACAACCTTTTCACCTCAGGTCCAACTTCTTGGCCCTCATTCACAATCTTTTGTAGATGTACTAGTGTTAGGTTGCGAGCATCTATCTGCAGACAGGGTCCTAGGGTTGCTTTGGAGCTGGGGTGAGGAGTGGAAAATTCTGGGTAAAAATAAGCATAAGGAGTGGAAAATTCTACCAAAAGAAACATAATTGTACTCAGCTTTATCATTATACAATTACCTGCTCACCAGCATGTTATTACCTATATCAATTCTAACCCATCTTTCCCTCCACAAGCTGTCATAATCATTACATCCATAAATCAGTATCAGTGCTCTAATTATCCAATACATTTTAAGATAAGGAGTGGAAAACTCATGGTAAAACTGGGAAAAAAGTGAAAAATTGTATAAATAGGGTGTTGTTTTCCACTGTAATTTCTCAAAGCTAGGACACTGTCTGCAGATGATCCCTGTGGTTTTGTCTACAAGATGTTCTGGGGGGTCTGGTGGGTGTCAGCCCGGACAGTCCCTGGTAGGGCTGCAGCGCAGCGAGCGAATGTGAGCAAGCATTCTAAACGTGGGTCCAACTATAATTGCTGTAATCAAGCTGGTCAGGTTCAATTATGTTATTACAAGTGTTTCCTACGACACCCTGGTCCACAGGAAATAGGGATCATCTGCAGATAGATGCTCTTACCTAGTTTTCTTACCTAGTTGGGTTCCATCATGTTATTGCATCAGAAATTGGACAATTGAAAGGATATTGATAAGGGGAAAATGAGGAACCCCAAATACAAAAGATGCACCAGTCTTGTTAAAGATGGCTTGGGCATTTGCAGACAATGACTGGAATTGTGCATCTCCCAAAAGATCATTTGATAACAAAGACTTGATAACATAAATAAAAGCTAACAGTTCATCATTAGTGAGCACATAATCAAACGAGCGAACATCATAAACATAATCATGTATGCATAGCCATTACATAATCAAATACAATGACATATTTCAACTGATCAATCATGATATATACCTGCTTATTCAACAAAGGTATACAGAGTTGTGGACATGCTTATCCAACATAACATTTTTTGGGCCCAATGATGATGTCAGGGGCACACACTGCAAGTGCGGGAAGCAAATTCCAAATATTTATATATCTCACTGAAAATAAACATTTTCTAACATCCATGTTTACTGAAGGACAGAAAAGCTTGAGCCGATGGCCTTCAGTACGGATTTATGAGGACAGCTGAAAGATATCTCCAGGAGAAATCCAGGACTTGCCATTCAAAATTGTCCAGTATTGGATTAGATCACCTCTAAGCAGCCTTCCTGGGATGGAGTAAAGCTGAAGGGTTTGTAGACGTTCAGCGTAGCTTATAGCTCTAGACCCTCAATTTGCTTAGTCCACTGCTGTTGCACATTTTCTAGCAGATGCAAGTCACCAGCATAACCAGTACTCCAAAGACAAAAGCTTGTTTAGGTTAGGTCCAGAATGGGGACAAAATATGAACACCGAGTGAAATACAGTTGCCATGTAACATTAACAGGCAATGAGGGACTTAAAGTTGGGAGTATACAAAAAGTTGTAGAGGTTGTTTTATGCTTGAGGAAGGGCAAAAAGATAAGTTGAGGGAAAAAAGTTAGAAAGAAGGGTTTTGAAGGTGCCAATAAATTGTAACCATTTTAAAGCAAACCCTTAGCACTTGCTGAATGCTGAGTAGTGAGTACCACAGCTTAAAAGGTGCAACACTTTTTAATGAGATAGTTTTGGTTAGGAACAGTTTTATGCTTGATGTAGGTAATTGGATTCACTTATCAATATCAATTGAGTGCTTCTTCCAATTTCGAGTCATAGCTCCATTTCAATTTGCAAAAGCCTTTCAAAAAGACCATTTAACATGCATGACAACCAAATGAATACAACAGTGCATACACAAAGGCTGTGCTATTAGATTTATGCATCAAATATATGTCAGTTAAACTACCATAACATCAGGCATGTCAAAATACTGGACTTCCTGTGCTATTGGTGGTGTAATGAGGCTTTATAGAGCCAAGCAGCTACATGCCCTAACCCACCAAGAACAAGAAGGGGCTTTAGAGCACCTGTTCATCTATTAGCATTAAGTCTGCTATTCTGACAATTCTGGCATTACTAGTACAGTAGTTAATCCTAGTGCATGAATCAGTGCATGGATGACATATGTCCACCCCTGTACTTGTAGCTCAGTCAGGAAAGTGCTGGGTTTCAGACATTACTCTGTGTGACAGTCCAGGTTTGAGTTGCTTCAGCACTCGCTATTTGACGTTGCCTGGGATGACCTATGTGGCTGGTGGAAGCAGTTGCATTTAAGATCAGTGACTTCAGAGGGTGGGGCAGCTACTGTCCAGGTATGGCAGGCGTCTTATACAGCCTTGGTCAGGCACATACAACTTTTGCTTCTGAATTCTGCAAGCTACCAGGAACTGCACAATCAGATGGTGGTTTGAGGATCTGTACAACAAGCTCTGCCAAGCGCAGGTTGCCCTACCCAAAGCAATACATCCAATTGAATGATTCAGACTAAATTTATATACAAATAAATGTTATTACCATGTAGGTACTTTTCGAGCTTCAAAGTAGTTTTCCCCAGTACCATCAGTACCACAGACTATAATATTTCAGAACAGAAGATAACATTATACAATGAATGAGCATGTTTACCTCAATTTCACGCTGGGCAACAAGGTGTTATTTTAATACACAAATTTTGATACAGTTTAAATCACGCCACGTAACTTCCTTCCCTCCTTCCTTCTCGCCCTGCTCCTATTGAATGTTTGTAGGAAAAGTGATACATTGATTGGCGCTCTGCTTCTTCTATTTTGTATTTGTTCAAGGAGCTATGAATAATATCCAACTAATTTGCTGTTATAAAAAGTTCATCAAAAATATACTTCATTCGTGCAAATGTATAAGGGATATGGCACTGATAAAAACGTTGCAATATCTTTCAAATGTTCTATATATATATATATATATATATATATATATATATATATATATATATATATATATATATATGTATATATATATATATATATATATATATATATATATATATATATATATATATATATATATATATATATATATATATATATATATATATATATATATATATATATATATATATATATATATATATATATATATATATATATATATATATATATATATATATATATATATATATATATATATATATATATATATATATATATATATATATATATATATATATATATATATATATATATATATATATATATATATATATATATATATATATATATATATATATATATATATATATATATATATATATATATATATATATATATATATATATATATATATATATATATATATAATATATATATATATATATATATATATATATATATATATATATATATATATATATATATATATATATATATATATATATATATATATATATATATATATATATATATATATATATATAT